>JADBJO010007490.1:65000-90000 GCA_016801955.1 Conus betulinus | reverse complement strand
GATAAACATGGACATGTCTTGGCGTGTACATGTTTTTTTGCTGTTCATGTTGTACATGCCAATAAGCTTTTTTTTTGTTTTTTTGTTTTTTTTTTTTTTTTGTTTTTGTTTTTGTTTTTTTTTTTCCCCTCTGTTGAAGTAAAGGAGTGTATTTCTTCATTCGTTTTTGACATGTTTACACAATGCTTCTCTTTACTTGTTTCTCTGGAGTTTCGTGCTTACACAGCCACTGGTATTCAATTTTCTTTCTTTTTTTTTTCTTTTTTTTTTTTTTTTTTGAAAACAAACATTTTCAGCCTTGTTGACTTTGTCTTCTCGGGAAAGCAAGTCATTTGTCATAACTGGTGTGAGCTGTCACTAATGCTGTTATTTTTTTTTCTTTACTTTTTTTATTTTTTAATCTGCTTCCTGTTTTTCTTGTGTGTGTGTGTGTGTGTGGTGTGTGTGTGTGTGTGTGTGTGTTGTGTGTGTGATGTGTGTGTGTGTGTGTGTGTGTGTGTGTGTGTGTGTTGTGTGTGTGTGTGTGTGTGTGTGTGTGTAGTGTGTGTGTGCGTGCGTATGTGTGTTGTGTGTGTGTGTGTGTGTGTGTGTGTGTGTGTGTGTGTGTGTGTGTGTGTGTGTGTGTATCGTCAACAGTTTTTTTTATCATTAAGGTTAAAAAAGAAAAAGCCTTTGCGATTTTTAAGGCCATGAACATTGACAAATGTGTTTGTAGTCTCATTAAGACAAGTTTATATCGACACATTACTGCTGAAGAGCATTCAGTACTTTTTGCAAGGCCTGTCTAGAGTCAGCTAACAAAATTGTATCATGTATGGAAAGCAAACCTAGTAACGTAAGACAACGACTGAAAATACACTTCAATAGTATCTAAATGCGAACAACCCCGATATATGAAACGCTATTCAAGGTAATTACTAAAACACAACAACAAACAACAACAACAAACACACAACATAAAACTGGGGACAGATTTTCAATTCACTCAATAATTCAGGAAATACCGAACAATAGATTCAGCATTTTTGTCCATTGGAACGGACTCTCAACAAATTTTTACGATCTAGAGTTTCGATTACAGAAAATGAGATTAACTCGAAAATGGGGGTGTTACGAGGAAGACTCTTATGGTATTGCAAGAGAACAAACGTTCAGAGAGAGAGAGAGAGAGGAGAGGAGAGAGAGAGAGAGGAGAGAGAGAAGAATGTGAGAGGGGAGAGAGAGAGAGAGAGAGACGAGAGAGCGCGGGAGCGCGCGGCGCGCGCGCGCACGTGTATGTGTGTGTGTGTGTGTGTGTGTGTGTGTGTGTGTGCGTGCGTGCGTGCGTGCGTGCGTGTGTGTGCGTGTGTGTAAGTGCGTGAGTGCGTGCGTGCATGCGTGCGCTTGCGTGCGCGCGTTGCGTGCGTGTGTGTGTGTGGTGTGTGTGTGTGGGTGTGTGTGTGTGTGTGTGGTGTGTGTGTGTGTGTGTGTGTGAAGCTATTTGATTCACTGCAGGCATATTAGTAATAGGATTGAGAAAGATGGATTTCAGATATCAGATCATTGGAAATAAAAAAAAAGAAGATAGGTGGAATCAACACTTGCGAAGACATACCGGAGGTGCAAGTGACAAGGGGGATGGGGGAGTGAGTGTCGGGATATGAGACGGGGGTGGGGGGGGGGGGGGGGGGTGGTGGTGAGGAGAGGAAGGACTCCTTCGGCTTAGCTGAGCTGTGCAGCTGTATATGTGGTGACCCCGTTTCCGACGGTTTAATTTGATCCTTCATCTTCTCTTTCTTGGCCTATCAACCTATTCTGTAGTGCAATTCAAACTGTTCGTTTCTCCTAAGGCTTACAGGTAGGGTGCAACAAATCTCTCTCTCTTCTCTCCTCTCTCTCTCTCTCTCTCTCCTCTCTCTATCTCTCTCTCTCTCTCTCTCTTCCTCTCTCTTCTCTCGCTCTCTCTCGCTCGCTCTGATGGAACTAGAGGTCTTGACAACTTAGATGGTAGTTCATTTTAAAACTAGTGCCCCATTTTTTTTCCTGATTCGCTTACGTATTTATACAATTTATGTTTAAATAAATGTTATTTTCCTAATATTCGTAAGAAAGCTAAAGCTCAAAAAGTCCATACCTCTTTTTAAATCTGGAAAATATAAAATAGACCTCTCAAATTACAGACCAATTTCTATGATTTCCTCTTCTATCTAAACCCCTTGAAAAACACGTCATAAATATGTGTCTTTCCATTTCTTTAAAGATAATACAATCCATCCCAGCCGATCTGGATTTCGATCAGTAGTCACTCTTGTCACACTGCATTAATAACTTACTTAGTTGATCAATGGCTAGCTGCTATCAATAATTTAGAAATCACCCGAGTTCTCTTTATTGATTTTTGTAAAGCCTTTGATGGTCATAAATCATATATCTATTATTACGTAAACTGTCTCTTTATAAAATCGCTGACCTGGTCTTTCTCTCATTAAGTCATTTCCTCACTAATCGACAACAATCAGTTCTCATTAACAACATTCAGTCCAGTTGTTTACCCCTAATTATTTTGGTTACCACAAGGTCAGTACTTGGTCCCTTTCTGATTTTAGTCTATGTAAACGATCGCTCTCTGCATATTAAAGACTCATCTAAACTTTTTTAGATGACACACTCAATTAATTCAAAACATACTGATTTGAAACACTTATCAGATAACCTGCAAGAAATTGTAAACTCGACTAATTAAACTGGACAGAAAATTGAATAACACGTCCTCAAATGATCAGAAAACAAAAGTGCATGCTTTATTCTCCGTCAAAAAAAGACCAGCTTTAAGTAGTACCCCACATGCACCTATATTTATTAGTAACAACAAGCTAGAAGAGGTTAGCACCTCATACAGTTTTAGGAGGTCACTATTGACAACAATCTTTCATTGTCGCAACATGTTTCCAACTTAAGCAAACGAGTTTCTCAGAACTTTTTTTTCTTACTAAAATAAATAATATAATAATATAAAAATCCTGGATATAAAACTCTCTCTAAACATTGTTCTATTATAGCATATATCCAGTCCTAGGTATTGACTATTCTTCTACTCTCTATGATTCTTGAAGTGCATCACGTATAAAAACCGTTGCCAGGGCCCATAAGCGGGCTATCAAAATAGTACTTAAAAGAAAATCAAACATTAACTACTCAAGATTACCTCGACTTAGATATTTTTGCCCCTTCTTATCGATTTGAATCTAATAAAGCAATAATGATGTTCAGAATTTTGAACCATTTAGCACCCTCAAATATATCTGCAAGATTTCCAACCATCCAATCAAGATATACTAATGTACATATTCATACCAAAACCAAGAATCGAATCTTTTGAAAAGTAACTTATTTTACTCTGGTGGAACATTTTGGAATTCTATGCCAACATATGTTAAACAGAAGAAAAGCATCAAATTCGTTGAAAGTTGCGTATAAACGCCTTCTATTTCCTAAAAAACAAAAGAAGGGGAAAACAAATTCATTTTAACAGTTCTCTAGTATTCAGTCTGAGATAATATCACAAGTTACAAATGTCAGCAATTGTTGTTTATCCAGAAATTAAACCCTGGCATATTTGATCTTTTTTGTATTTTTTTTTTTTAATTTTTTTTTACTCATTATTTTCGTATGTATATATTATCTTCCCTATCATTGGATTCAATCTTTATTTAAAAAATTCACGGTTACACTAGCATAATGCCCTGTCTTAGTCTTTTCTTTAATTGATCACCGGAAGTGACCTCTGTGGCCTTTAGTCGTGTAAATAGTTGGCGTAGACCATGTTGTGTATTTATGTTTCTCATACTTTTTTCTCTCTTCTTCTTCTTCTTTGCTATACTTGTTACAAACATACATACATACATATATATACACACACACACACACACACACACACACACACACACACACACACACATATATATATATATATATATATATATATATATATATATATATATATATATATATGATATATATATATACTTTCTGCACTATTTGTTTAGCCTCAGGGCTGAGTGATAAGAAAAAAAGCATATATATATACTTTCTGCACTATTTGTGTTTAGCCTCAGGGCTGAGTGTAAAGAAAAAAAAGCACGCTTGTATGCTTATATCATATCCCTGAATAAAGAAAAATTTCGTTGTTCGTTCGTTCGTCGTTCGTTCGTTCTCGTCTCTCTCCTCTCTCTCTCCTCTCTCTCTCTCTCGCTCTCTCTCTCTCTCTCTCCTCTCTCTCTCTCTCTCTTTCTCTCTCTCTGTGCCAATCGAACCAGAAGAACGAAACGCACACTAGTACACAATTATTCTTGATTATGCCCCACCACACAAACAAACTCGTTTTACACTAAATGTTATGTACAGTGCAAAATATTTTCATTTTCGTTATCATCTCCACCATTCCATCCCAAATATCTATACACCATTACAGATCCAACACTCTCCCTTCCCCCCCCCCCCCCCCCCCCACCCCCCCCCCCCCCCCCCCCCCCCCCCCATCCCGACCCGATCCCCCATTCCACCCTTTGCGTCTCTCTCTGCACTATCCCCACCTTGTAATTCCCTTTACGCCAGCCCCCTCCCCCCCTCCCCCACCCCCTAAATGTTTACTTTTCACGAATCTCACGCGCCCACCCTTCCTTCCCCCTACTGAACTGTTTTAGGTGCTCCCTTCAATTCGATCCCTGCAGAATGTGTTTCCTTCTGCTTCAATTAAACTCTGGCGAAATGTGAGTGAACTTCATCCTGCTCCCCACTCCTTCCCATCTCTCTTCAATCCTCATCGTCTCCCTCACTTCCCTGTCCATCACGTCTACCCCTTCTCTCCAGCCTATATTCAGAACGCAAGCACGGACGCTTCTGCTCTACTAATCTCATTTCGTCATCTGTACGTCCCACTTCACCTCAGCCTCTTCCGTACGGTAGCGGTTAAATTGTTCTGTGTCTCCTTTTTATTTTCTTTCACTTTTTTCGAGGTTTCGTTCCTGCTGCCCCCCCCCCCCCCCCCCCCCCAACACACACACACTCCTCTGAATCTCTCTCTCTCTCTCTCTCTCTCTCTGTATATGTATATATGTATGTATGCATGTGTGTGTGTGTGTGTGTGTGTGTGTGTGGTGTGTGTGTGTGTGTGGTGTGTGTTCGAATTCTGGCCGAAAAATGCGTACGTAATCATCCTCTCAACAACACTTGTACTTAATGAAAATGAACGCCACCGTGACTATGTCCCTTTTCTGGTAAGCTCCCTTTTCCCATCCCGCTCTTCCTCTAACATCCCCCCCCCCCCCCCCCTCCCTATCATCCCTAGTGTTCCAAGAATTTCCCACCTTCCCTGTTGCTCCTCCTTCTCATCACCTCCCCCCCCCCCTTCCCGAACTCACCCGCTGTCCAGCTTCCACACCTTTCTATTCTCTTTACTCACTGACCTTTTTTCTCAAAACTCCCTTCGATTCGATCCATGTGGAATTCTATCCTTCTCTTTCAATTATCTCTTTGGGAGAGGATGTTTGTGAGCGACTATACACCCTGCATCCTGCTTTTACAATGCCCCCCCCCCCCCCCCCCTTTTTTTTTTTTTACCTCAAAATTACTCTCTTCTCAGCTCTCCTTTACTTCAATTCCTTTTTTTTTTTTTTTTTTTTTTTTTTTTTAAGACCCGTGAGCATTAGTACGTCTGGTTGATTGATCTCGATTTCTTTCCATTTCACCACCCCTTCGGTTGGGCTCATTCTATAGAACAGAACTTGTAATTTGTGTGTGTGTGTGTGTGTGTGGTGTTTGTGTTGTGTGTGTGTGTGTGTGTGTGTGATAAGAGAGAGAGAGAGAGAGAGAGAGAGGAGAGTGTGTGTGTGTGTGTGTGTGTTGTGTGTGTGTGTGTGTGTGTGTGTGTGTTGTGTTGTGTTGTGTGTGTGTAGTGTGTGTCTCCACTTGTATATTCGCATGTTCCATTATACACGATGTATGTGGTACAACAATTGTGCAACGGCTGGAATATCCCTGGTATAACGCCAATGTAACTCATGCGACAGTCAGGGTCTCCATTGCCACATATCACTGCTTCTGTTCACAGATGGGTGGCTGGGGGAATGGGGACATGAAACTGTCTTCTTCTTCTCTTCTCTTTCGTCTTCTTCTTCTTATTCTTCTTCTTCTTCTACTTCTTTTTTCTATTCTTCTCATCAGCATCATCATCATCATCATCATCAATCATCATCATCATCATCAAAGCAATCAAGAAATCATCCATCATCATCTTGTTTCGTCTTCGTCTTCTTTTCTTTTTCTTCCTCCTCTTCTCTTGTTCGTCTTCGTCTTTCAACTTCTTTTTTCTTTCTTTCTTCTTTCTTCTCTTTCTTTCTTTCACTCTTCTTTCTTTTTGTTTCTTCTTCTCCATTTATCCTTTCTTTTATTCTTCTTCTTCTTCTTCTTTTCTTCTTCTTCTTCTTGTTCTTCTTCTTCTCCTTCTTCTTCTTCTTCTGTAAAGGAAGTGACAAATGATTGTATTTCTTGTGCATTAAATCCTAATCAAGAAGACGATTCCCACCAATGTGAACACCACTTCTCCTTGACCAAAATATGAAAGCCAAATAAAAGGAAAAAAAAAAATAGAACAAAACTGCAGGCGATAGTCCTGTTGTCAACCCAACCTTTTTCATTCACAAAAAAAAGGAAGAACTCAATTGAACAAAACATAAAAAAAAAAAACAAAAAAATAATCCAAAGAAAATGAACCGTAAACACTGTCTTTTTCACGTCTGACCTGTGAAGACACAGACGTGTGCCCACTAACCTCCTTCCATCACCGATTGAAAGATTCGGTTAGCATGCACACAATCATGTTTTCTCTGTGTTGTTGAGTGTTTTTATTTATTTCTGTTGTTGCTTAGGGTTGTGTTTTTTGTTTTTTTTTTCTTTATTTTTGTTTTGATTCAATCTACATTTCATTGAATTATTATTATTTTTTTTTTCAACTTGTTTTTTGTCACCATCCACTCCCAGCCGCTTGTCCCAATTTTGCCCACCATTCAGCTTAGACGCCCCTGCATATAGCTTGCAATCACTCTACCCCCATGTACTTTCCTTCAGCTCATTACTCTTCAAAAAAACCCTCGCTCCATTCATTACATGCTCGTCGCGTTGCTTCCATTTTTTTTCACATTGAAAACCTCTTGAACGAGCAAACGTGTGTGTGTTTGTGTGTTTGTGTGTGTGTGTTGTGTGTGTGTGTGTGTGTGTGTGTGAGGGGGGGTGGTGGTGGTGGTGAGGGGGTATGTCTGTGTGTGCTGCGAGCGTGGCATGCCTGCATGCGTGCTTTCGTGTGTGCACATGTGCGCAGACTACGCGCCGCGCGCGAACGCGTATGTGTGTGAGTGAGTGTGTGTGTGTGTGTGTTGTGTGTGTGTGTGTGTGTGTGTGTGTGTGTGTGTGTGTGTATGTGTGTGTGTGTGTTTCTTGATGTGTGTGTTTTGTTGTGTGGTGTGTGTGTGTGTGTGTGTGTGTGTGTGTGTGTGTGTGTGTGTGTGTGTATGTGTGTGTGTTTCTTGATGTGGTTGTGTGTTGTGTGTGTGTGTGTGTGTGTGTGTGTGTGTGTGTGTGTGTGTGTGTGTGTGTTTTGATTTGCGTGTGTGTGTGTGTGTGTGTGTGTGTGTGTGTGTGTGTGTGTGTGTGTGTGTGTGTGTGGTGTGTGCGTGTCTGTGTGTGTTCTGTGTCTGTGTGTGTTTGTGTGTGTGAGGTAAGATGCTACCTATCTCTCAGCCTAGTTTACTGTAAACTGTGTGTCCGCTAAACGGATAGGATTAAAAAAAAACAAAACATCAATGATATATCTCACCTAGAGAAAAAGACAAACAAAGAAAGAAAAACAAATAAGCAACAACACAATGATATATCACAACAAACACAACCAAGACAACAACAAACAAAACACCCAAACAACAAAAACACAAAAACCCTAGTGCATTCCAACCCTTTGTCAACAAGAGAGAAGACCACAAACGACTAGAGAGAGGGTATGCGTCAGATTGTAGAGAGTGCCAGATAGGAGAGAGAGAGAGAGATTCCTAGAGAGGAGAGAGAAGAGAATAGAGAGGGAAGAGAGAGAGGCCTACTAAATTCAATTTTACACCGTTACCCCAACGTCCAGGGCAGAAACGTATCAAATCATTTTCACCAGACTCTTGCAAATTCTTTTGCAGCCCACATAGTGTACATAAGATTGTCAGCGCATGGAACCTGTACAATGCTATGTTGTTGTTTGTTGTTGTTGTTGTTGTTGTTGTAATAATAACAATAATAATACATAATAACATCATCATTATCATCATTATTGTTATCATTATCATTATCATCATCATCATCATCATCAATCATTAACGTGTATTACCATCATCATTATTATTATTATTATATATTATTTATTGTATTATATTATTATTTATTACGGCCTTTTTTTACAAGGTTGTTTTTTATGATATACGTTAAAACCGACTCGTTCTTCTCTTTTTTTCTTTTTTCATCCTCCTTTTTTTATTTTCGTCGCCTTTTTTACACCGTTGTGGGAAACGTTACCGACTCACAATTTAAGTTCTCGGCCAGAAAGCTAATCCGCCAGTTCACTTTCACACGGTGACATGTTAGCCAGTGTTCCCTCAATTTTTTTTGTTCATCCTCCATTTTCCCAGATATTTTTCTTTTACATTTTTTTGGCCGTTCTCTCTCTCACAAATCAATACGTTTACTTGCCGTCAATTTGCTTGCCTTCGATCAGGATATAAACAGAGACCGTTTCCCATCACATCTCGCTTTCTTAACTTGGGTGTCAATGGGTTTCCTGGTAGATTTCAGATTTATGCAGCGAGGTTGTCTCCTATAAATGTTATCGCCCTTTTCTGACTTTAATAGTGTCTGTCTTTTGCTTCCAGAAAACACATCAGGCAACACAGGGTATGACTGACTTCGAGTACAAACAGTGGATTGTCATCATACTCTATCCCGTGAGACAGTTTGAGCTTGCATGCGATGACGTCCTTTCGGTTCAGCTTGTTCTAACAGCCCTCTTGTGTCTCATTCTCCGTCCTGGGAACACCATGGAAACGAAGCCTTTCCTTTTCGATCATTCGGGTGGTCAGTCGTCAGTGCCAGCGCATCTACACTCTCTGCCGGGATGTCATTCCACCATCTGTTGATCTTGGTTTTCTTCTCCCGTCACAGACTTCCAGCTTCTACCTGCAGACTCCATGGCTCTCTCTGCATGGGAGCATCCTGGGTGTCCATGCAGGTATTTCATTGACTGGAGCAGTACTAGAGAACCATGTTCGCTAGTTACTTCTCATGTTGGCTGCAGGTATTAACTATGGGGTCGCTGGGTTCCTTCATCCTAGACTGGATTATCGCAGTTCCTGAGTCTAAATGTGTTTGTGTCGGTTGTCTTTTTTACTGGAGAAATCGTGTTTCGGGTTGGTTATTACGTCATCTCTCTGCAGTATTATCAAAAAGCCCCATCTACCCACCCCGATCCGAAAAAAAAAAAAAAAAAGACTAAGTCAACCCAGACAAAAACACCGTACACATGCTTTTTATTTGACAGACCGGCGAGAAGACCTGTTTTAATGATAGGCCAATCTGCCCATGTCATCAGGGGGTGTGAAAACTGGGAATGGGCAAAAATATATCATCAAATGAATCAAACATCAAACATCGTACAAGAAGTGGTTTCTAGTATTAAAGGCTTTAGATATATACACAGCAAGAGATTTACATATTCTGACATCTGAGAGTAATAAAGTCAATTTGAATGCATTTGGATGACTATGGTATTTGGCTGGGATAAAGGTTTTCCGTAAAGAACTGTATTTATCACACACTAGTATAAAATGCAGCTCAGATTCTTCAATGCCAGGACAAAATGGACAATCTTTATTTATTCTTGTAACTGAGAATCTAGACTATGAATTCTTAGTTGTGAAACTCCAAGTCTAATCTTGTCAAGTATTTCTAAGAGATGGATTTTTTTATTCTAAACAAATATTCTGGAACATCATAGAGTTGTCGAAAGGAAGAGTAGAACTGAAATCTTTCTTTTGAGTTAATAGCAGCGTCTAAGTCTTGTAAACAGCAGTCAACAAGTCTTTGTTTAAAGGCATGCACAAAACATTTAACATTTTCCACCCCCCTTGATTTTCCCACACAAATCCAAAACCATATTTATATAATGTCAAACATATATTGCTTACCCAGTTCCTTTTGCCCTTATAATGCAGACTACATAACATTTTATAAGATTTTCTTGGGATACGGTTATCCTCCATACGGGTTAATTTCAGCCAGTATTTTACACATTTTATTAAAGTCTGAATATATAACGGGTATCTGCCAGTTCGGAATATATAAGTGCACTTGGTGTGTGAACACTTACATTCAGAAGACGTTTAATAGCTAAAAGGTGTACTCTTTCAATTATAGTATGGTTTGCAGTTAAACCCCAAACTTCAGCGCCATATGTTAAAATTGGCTGGATCTGGCTGTCAAAAATTTTGAAGAAAAGTTTTGGATTGTTTTTCGCGCCTAGAGACCACAAAAAATTTCAAAATACTAAAAACACATTTTTTAGCTTTGAGCGCCTTTTCTCCAAAGAATATGAAAAAGTTAAACCGGTAGAAAGAATGACACCTAAGTATTTATACTCATTCACAACTTGCAATTGTATACCATTGTGAAACCATTTTTCTCGTGAGGCAACATGCCCTCCTTTACGAAATATTATAATTTTAGATTTTTTCTCATTCACGATCAGTCCTAGTTTATTGGCAGTGTTAGTTAATATATCTAGTTGTTTTTGAAGACCAATTACAGTATGGGAAAGGAGAACAACGTCATCAGCAAAAAGCATAATAAGAATGTTAAGAATATCGGGGAATAAGCTTATTCCATGTTTTCCAGATAGTGCAACGTCATTTGCGAGTTCATTTATGAATAACGAAAATAAAATAGGGCTACAGTTGTCACCTTGTTTCAAACCACGAGGACACATAAAGGCTTCAGTAAAATCACTGTTTGCCCGAACTCTAGCTTTAACAACTTGGTACATACTTTTGATAGCATGATGCATTTTACCCTTGCACACCATTTTATTCAGTATTAACCACAATTTATTTCTATTCACTAGATCGAAGGCTTTTTTAAGTCGATAAATGCGGCATAGAGCTTTTTGCCAGAAGATAACTGTTTCTGTACAAGTGATACTAAGTAAATATATGGTCGACTGTGCTATAACTCTTCCTGAATCCTGCCTGCGACTCACTGATTACATTATTTTTTTCGACCACTCTGTAAGACGTTTGTTCAGAACATAGGTGTATAATTTGCCACTTATATTTAACAATGAGATGCCTCGGTAATTGTCAGGAAAATTAGCATTACCTTTTTTATGCAGAGGATGTATGATTGCTTCTGACCACATGAGTGGAAATGTCCCGGAATCAAACAGTCTATTGAAAAATTTGGTCAAAAAAGAAACGACTACCGGAGGAGCATACTTGTAAAATTCAGCACTAAATCCATCGGTTCCAGCAGCTTTACCATTCCGAAGTGATCGTACTGCATTTTTAACCTCTAATTCTGTTATTTCCCAGTCTAGGGTGGAAGTATCCACATTACAGCAGAAACTAGTTTCATTATTATTATTGTTGGTCATATGATTAGCTGAAGGTACAGAATAATCGTTGATTCCAGAACATAGTTCGTTTTCCTGTTCAAAGTCGTTATAAACTTTGTGAAAGTGATTGTACCATTCTTCAATTGTGATGGAGCTTTCTGGTGCTTTGGTACCTACCTTTGACTTAATAGTCCCCCAGAATTTCTTGGGATCATTTTTATTTGTCTCAAGAGTAGCCAGTATACGTAATTTATCTTCTTTTTGTTTTCTAACAAAGCAACTGTTTGTATTCTCTTCGTTTATTAGTGTACGTAAGCCTCAGTTCCTCGACCTGTATTGCGTTCTTGCAATAGGTAAAATTTTTCAAGGATTGCAATAAGTCTGATCTTTCATTTCGACATTCACTATCGAACCAGGAATTGTTGTTCTTTGCACCAATAACAATATGTTTTTTTCATACACTGGCCTGCAAGAGTCAAACATTCGTAAAATTTATTCAATGCCAGGTTGACATCAGTAGTCATCAGAATTACAGCTTCGTTTAAAATATCTAGTATCTCCTGTGACTTGAAGGCCTGTTGATATTCATCCAAACGATCCTTGTTCCAAATGAACCTTTGGATGACACGTTTTACAGATTTATTTTGAATGTATTTTACATTTCTTGGTAAGTTTAATCTTAATTCAATAGGTAAATGTTTAGATTCAGCAATGTTGAGCACTCTCATGCTTAGAGCATGTTCAAAAAGGCACCTTGAAATCAAAAAAAAATAATATGATACTTGCCCCATTATGTGCTATATATGTATAGTCTCCGTGCGGATCAACTGAGGTAACACCATTTAGAATTATCAATGAAAATTCTTCACATAATTTCAATAGGTAACATCCAAATTCATTCATCATTTCATCTTTGGAGTTTCTAAGATATGCTTCATCTTCTTCAATATTATTGTCATCATCGTTCCAAACATTAGTGTCAGGGAGAGTGATTTCCCTAGCGTTTGATTTACCTGTCCTGGCATTAAAATCTCCCATAATAATGAAAGGTAATTCTCCATACTGCTCAAAAATATCGAGAAGACAGTGTTCAAACAGATATATTCCATTTCTTATTTCTGTATCTAAATAATACGGGCTTGATGCTGGGGGAACATAAATGCCTAACAATATAGTGTCGATAGGTAAGCCACCAAACTGTTCAGATAGTTTCACAGCAATACAGTTATCACATTCCAATGGAATGCGTTCAACAAATCTAGAAATTGTCTTTTTTACCATAAGAACAACACCACCAGATAGACGGGCTGTCACAGCATCAGATAATTTCAATCCAGGTGACACAAAAATTTCAAAAGAAGGAAATAGATGTGAAGGGAATAGGTCGCAAAAGTTTCTGACAAAAATACGATTTCATATTTACGAGAGAGAGAGAGAGAGAGAGAGAGAGAGAGAGAGAGAGAGAGAGAGAGACCCAAACGGAGAGCGGAAATGGAATTTACAATGAACACACAGCAGCTGGATTGAATCTTCTGACGTGATGCACGGTAGGACGAGTAAAAGAGAGATGTGGGATAGAAGAAGAATGCGCAAGGAAGGCGGGACACGAAGATCTATGTGCGGATCAGAATGCAAGAAAAAGAATATCACAAAAGAATTATCATAGAGTTTAATAAAGACAAGAGCTGAAGAAAAAGAAGAACACATGAGAAAACAAGCTTAAAAGGAGACATATGACAATGGGTGAGAAACCATATTAGGGAGCACACGTTCGTATCACCATGGATCGTTTTGTGTTGTTTTGTGTTAGATAGTCTGTTACAGCCGAGTAAGCTCTGGTGTTCATCTAGTCCACTGTGGTCTCTGTTACGGATGGATGAAATTCGAATCTATTCCGTAGCACACAGTCTAAATAGACTACTAGTTTTCCTTGTTGTGTCAACGTTAAGAGGTTAGAACCATGTTACTGATTTAACTACATTGTCAAATTATTTGAAATATTTTGGTTAATAAGTGATTCGAGTATAATGCACAGGAAAGGAGCTGTATATTTTGTGCCAAAAATGTATTAATGCCCCCCCCCCCCCCCCCTCAACACACACACACACACACACACACACACACACACACACACACACACACACACCACCTCCCTATCCCCTTTCTTCTAATGTAGAGAATGTTTTTGCTTTACATTCCAGTGTGGCTTTCTAATGACGGCGTACATCGAGAGTAGGTTTTCATTCGCGTGTTCAGTATGTAATGTATTGTACAAAAGATGCAAAGCATATTTTACGACGTAATATATGCTAAATAGTTTTCTAATATACAGCTGTTCGCTGACTTCTTTTGTATGCAGTTGCAAAGTTCAACGCCCACGTTGCGCCAAATTGGATTAAGATAAGTGACTGCTCGTTCAATTTCGTTGTCCTACGCGTTGTGTACCCTGCCTGAAAAAAAAGCCTAAGAGGTCGAAAAGTTTCTCGACGTTTTTTTTTTTTTTTTTCTTTTTTTATTTTTTATCTTTTTTTTTTTTTTTTTTTTTTTTTTTTTTTTTGGGGGGGGGGGGGGGGGGGGGGGGGGGGGGGGCGGAGCTTTATTGTGTTCTTTTTAATTTCTTTCGTATTGCTGTATGCCTTTCTACGCATGAAAGGAAGCAAATGTTGGATTAACAAGTCACATTTTCTGACCGGGGAAAGGAAAATCTAACTTACCTCTGGTGCCTGCATTATCTGGATCAACTATTTTGCATGATGATGATGTTCATCAGCAGCATTATCACAACCACCGTCATTTTCATCATCATAATCATCATCATTATCATTATTAAGAGGGAGTTAGTCCCTACTCGTTGGCCGTGGCCAGAAGGACTGGAAGACTGCTGCTGAAGTTCCTTCCTTGGCCTGGCTGATTCAGACATACTGTAAATCCACCTGTACTAGCCATACTGGACCCTGAGAACCTGGCACATGCTGTAATACGTCAAGGAAAAATAGGTGATCGTCACACAATAGTTCTGAATGACCGCGTGAAGATACGCTTAGTACGGGTGTGTGTAGAAATGGGGGTGGGGTGGGGGATAGGGGGTGGGAGTATAAGGCGCTGCACAAGTTCCATTACCGATGTCCTGAATACTTTCTAAAAAAAAAATGGTCATGCTGAACATACTCACCCCGCCTATTTCCCTGGAAAGTTCCTATGTAGTATCTCGTATCTTTCGGCTGGTCCTATGTGATTTGCTGGCTTTAAGGAGGAGTTAAGAAGCTTGGCATGCGAATGGATAATACTTTGGATGGTCAGTCCCTGACGTAGTGCCATACGTTGGTGTGTGCTTGGGGGTGAAAGTCATAAGAGAGAAAAGAATGCGCTTGGTCACTCCGTTACACAAGGAATAAGCAATGGGACAGTTGTGTGTAACAGTCGGGAGCTGGAATGCAAGCACAATGTTTCAGATACAACAGGTCTCCGGAATGATGTGGCCTTACAGGTAAGCGTGCGCACAACACACACACACACGCACGCACACACACGCACGCACGCACACACGCACACACACACACACACACACACACACACACACACACACACACACACACACACACACACACAAAGCATACCTGCATGTAAGCATATATACACACACACATGAACGCAGGCGCACATGCATGCCACAGAGAGAGAGAGAGAGAGAGAGAGAGAGAGAGAGAGAGAGAGAGAGAGAGAGAGAGACAGACAGAGACAGAGAGACAGAGAGAGACAGAGAGAGTTAACAAATCTAGGGCGATAGAATAAACTGAACCCAGATGGAAAGACGTCCAAGGAAAGATGACATAGATCCGTACATCCCCCCATCCATACAAAAAAAAAAAAAAAGAAAAAAAAAGAAAAAAAAAAAGAAAAAAGGAAAAAAAAAAAGGAAAATGAACTCACTGCACTACACGCTAAGCAGAGATGAAGCGAACGAGGACGGGGCAAGGACAGTGATGTTATTAGCGCAGACAGACCTGGGCTAGCAGGAGCAGAGGTATGGAGGAGAGACAGGAAAGGGGGAGAGGAGGAGTGGTGAGGAGAGAGCGCAGTTCACTGACGACAGCGCGCAAGAGAGATAATTGAAACAGAGCGATCGAATATCCGCATGGATTGAATCGAGGGGAATGCCTGCAAAAAAAGGTCAGTGGGTTGAACGAGAAGAGTAAGGGATGAAGATGGACAGTGGTAGAGTCGTACGAGGGTAGGTGTTGGGGTTGAGAGAGAGAGAGAGAGAGAGAGAGAGAGAGAGAGAGAGAGAGAGAGAGAGAGAGAGAGAGAGAACGCTATTAGAAAGCGAACATGACCGGTTTGCATGAAGAGTTTGCATTCCACATTGAAGTCTGATCTTCAAGTGCATAAGACAGATCTTCTACATGAGTCAGTTACATGTGGCTGCTTGCACGGATAAAAAGAAGCTGGTGGAATGAGAAAAGAAAGCATTGTGAATGACACAGGTAACCATTACTTATACATCTGAAATATATAAAACATATTACCTTTCATAATGTAAACTAACCATGATCTTTCCCAACCCTTCAGTTCCGTGTAAATGTTTGTTCATGCGAACGTTATTTCACTGATTTCCAGAAGAGACTTACGTTTCGAACATATCTATTATACTTGGCCGTTTTCATTTTCTAATATGATAATGCGATGGATAGACGTTCAAATAAGAAAGAAACAAAAAGACCCTATCTCTCCATATCTATTTGTTTTGTGTGTTGAAAGTACTAGCGAACAAAATAAGGCAAGGCAACGATATCAAAGGCATAAAGATAGAAAACACATAATTTAAGATAAATCAGTTTGCAGACGACACTACCTTTCCGTTAGAAGGAGATTAAGAAATCATATGAAAAGTTATTTACAAACCTTTATAAATTTGAGCAAATAACAGGACTCAAACTGAACAATGGAAAAACGTTTAAATGTTTGGTTAGGTATAGAAAAAAAAAACTCTACGAAAACATATTTACGCCATTATAAAATGGAATGGAACCCCTCAAAATTCAAAAATCTAGCACTGTGGTTTACGAATAGGCTATCGGATATGACGGAAATTAATATGAAAGACAAATTCTCAAAAGTCCAAACCTTGTTCAAAATATGGACAAAAAGAATAATAACACCATTAGGTAGAGAAGCTGTGCTCAAATCATTAGTGTTATCAAAATTGGTGTACTTAGGGACCCTTTTACCGAATCCTCCTGATTCCCAGACTGCTTTATAACACAGAACATGTGTTTCAAATTGTGTTGTACGCATCGTCAACACAGCGCAGGCCTCCAAGGGTGGTACAGGACTGCTCTGAAGGCAGGTGGAGACAGTGCTTCTCTGGGTCCCTCCCCAGCACCTTCGGGTGTTTCTTTTTCTTCAGAATATGTGTTTTCAAATTTGTTTTGGAACAACAAAAATGATAAAATTAAAAGAAAATATCAGTACATAATATACAAAATGGACGGGTAGGTATACCCGACCTGAAAATGTGCATCAGCTCCATAAACATCGCCCTGATAAGGAAAGCGTACATGTATAATTGTAAGTGGAAAATAATATTACATTCATTATGTCACGAAATAGGTAATACAGTTGCATATGGTCCTGATAGAGTTGTTGAAAACAGCATTCTTAACACATTTTGGAAGGGGTGTTTTTTTCAAACATATCAAAGCTTCTGCAAACAGGTAGAATTATACGAAAGTTCAGATTTAGCCACTGAACCTGTTGTTTTTGTAATGAGAATTTTAAAGTGGGAGAATAACTTTTTTTTTTTTTTTTTTTTTTAACAAGAGATGGATACAGAAATATGATTTTATTTAAACATTTACTCAACGAGGATGGTAATTTTGTAAGCCAACATGAACTGTCAGAAAAAAACAGGGATTTCAGGTCAATTTTCTCAATTATGTAAGCTGCGTGCGTTCGATCAAAGCTTACGCAAATTAAAGAAGACTGAAATTAGATAGTAACACTTGCAATGATAAAACTTTAGCACTTCAAGAACAAAATTGTACTGTTACTAAGGAAACACGTACTCATTACGATATTATGGTGGAATCCAATGAATGTTTTAACATAAGCGCCTTTGTCAAGTGGGAACAACGTTCTGACATACCTATTGACTGGATAGAGGTACTGAAAAAGATTAAGAAAATTTAAGGAACACAACTGAAGTGGTTCAAAATTAAAACATGCCACGGAATTTTGGTGACAAATAGTGTGCTGAAAACTGTACAAAGTTTTGACACATTAGACTACAAGAAAACTAATGGTCATATTATGTACTATATGTATGCATATGTATGTGTGTATACATATATATATATATATATATATATATATATATATATATATATATATAATATATATATATATATATATATATATATATATATATATATATATATATATATATATATATATAATTGACTAATAAATTCCAAGGATAAGTAACCGAGCACCATTCCAGCAACTACAGAGCAGCTTGGTGTTGCAAAAGACTGCAAGAAATAATCAGTTATAAAACAAAGCTTGCTCTTATGTCTTAGAGTGAAGAAATAGAGGGAGATAAGCATTCATATCTGCAGTGGCAGTTAATTCTGTCTAACTTACAGTATGTGCTTGAGAGGGTGAGTGGGGAATAATAGATGCTTCTCAAATGAGTCTTCAGCAAGCTTATAGTCTCCAAGGAGGAGACACTCTCCAAAGGGGAAAGAAACTCACTAACATATAGCTCCTGGTCAGATATCGGTATTTCGAAACCTGATTGTTTCTCCTCAGTGACCGCGGAAAGTGGTAACTTAACTCCTCTGCCTTTTCAGTTTATAAGAAGAATGCTATCCCAGAAAAAGGCTGGTGTGCAATACCGTAGTATGTTTGTAAAGTTTTCAAAAAAAAAAAAAAAACTGATAAATACTGTATACTTTTTTTGTTTACTATTTAAAGTCACCCGTGGCCTTGGAGCCTCGAAAGAATAAATGTGAATTAAAGTGTGTCTGTACGATGTCATTTCTTCGAATGCCATACTTCGATGGAGTTGCTGATGGGGGGAGGGTATTTTTGTTGTTTTCGATTGATGTGACCTTTGTAACTGAAAGGAATAAAAGAGCTCTTCATGAGAAGAAAAGAAAGAAAATAAACAAGAAATTCTGTAGACGCCAAACACCTCTCGTCAATATTACTTGCAGAAAAAAAAAGGACAGCCAAACAAGCAAATTCAGTGATTATATTCACTGTAACTCATGTCCATGAAATCCATTGACATCACATCATAGAATCTCTCTGCTATTTTTTCAACAGGTCCTGTGAGTTCAAAAGGCATTGTCTATTGCAACGAGAAAGCAAGGCTTGCTTTTTAAACATACCAGTGTGCAGAGGCACAGATTCCTAACTCAAGCTCACTGTTTGATGCTCTCGGCAAAAGTGCTTCAGAGACGTATGGGAGTAGTGATTTATGGTCGAACTGATAACAGCAATGACAGTGAGCTCTAAATGCCTGCACCCTTGCAAAATAAACACGAATAAAATCAGTTTACTGTGAAGTAGGCAAAGTCATCACTGTTAAATTCAAAGGAAAGAGTCCGATAGCCAGATCGATCATTGTACAGTGTAAGACAGACTGACAGATCCACTGTGCAACATGAAGCAAACTCCTTCTTGTACACTGTGAGCAGGCTGTCTCTCTGCTGTGTAGATGAAGCAGAACAGAAACCATTGAAAAACCTGATTACTTTACAAGTGTGAAGAAGACTCATCGCTATGCAGTGTGAAGTAGACAAATGCACCATTCATAGTCTGAAAACCGACCCACCAGTCACACACACACACACACACACACACACACACACACACACACACACAAACTATGTCTGTCTGTCTGCTGTCTGTCTGCCTGACTGTCTGTTTGTCTGTCTGTCTGTCTCTCTTCTCTCTCTCCTCTCTCTCTCTCTCTCTCTCTCTCTCTCTCTCTCTCTCTCCTCTCTCACACACACACACACACACACACACACACACACACACACACACACACACGCTCACTCTCTCTCTCTCTCCTCTCTCTCTCTCTCTCTCTCTCTCTCTCTCTCTCTCTGTCTCTCTGTCTCTCTCTCTGTATCTGTGTCTGTGTGTAAAGAGAGAGACAGAAAGACAGACAGAGAGACAGTGACAGAGGCAGAGATAGAATGAGGGAGACAGACAGACAGAGACAGATAGACGGACAGACAGACAGATAGACAGACAGAGAGATAGACAGACAGAGACAGAGGCAGAATACGTGAGAGAGGGACATATGGATGATGAGGTAAGATGAAATTGATTGTGTGTGTGTGTGTGGTGTGGGGGGGGGGGGGGGGGGGGGGGGGGGGGGGGGGGGGGGGGGGGGGGGGGGGGGGGGGGTAACAAACAGAGTTTGGATGTCTGACAACTAGGTCACAATGAGTAACATTTAAACGATTAGCTATCTGGAATAATATGATCGCATGCCAACCACGCATATCTACTATTCATCCTATCATTGATCCACCTATTAGTGTACGTGAAAATGGAATAGACACAAAATACACAAACACAGACAAAGAAACAGACTCCCCCCTCTCTCTCTCTCTCTCTCTCACACACACACACACACACACACACACAAACACACACACACACACACACACACACGCACATACTCACACACAGGCACAACACACCGCACGCACACGTACGTTCGCGCGCACGGTTGGAAATGACATTACAAGGACCACATGCCGTTGTATTGAATCTTCTGGAGTGCTGGACGGTGATGGAACAAGGCCAGGGGAATGGGATGGAAGGTGTAGATGTAAGGGATGGGGAAACAAAGGGGAAGAAGGTGGACAAAAAAATGAACATGACTAACTTCAAATAGAAATGAATGAAAAGAAGATTGTAAAGAATTAACTAAAGGAAAATAGAATGAAACGATAAGAGGGTATGTGACGATACATGAGAAACCAGATCGGTCAGATCACGTCGGTATCATTATTCGTTGCTTTTGTTATTCTGTTAGATGATTAACGTGTGTGTGTGTGTGAGAAACCAATCGGTTTAAGCTGAGTCATATTTTTGGGGTTAATCTGGTCAACTGGGCCCCTTGACGTGGGGGGGGGGGGGGGGGGGGGGGGGGGGGGGGGGGGGGGGGGGGGGGGGGGGGGGGAGGTAACTCTTTCAGTAACAAGGTCTACATTGAGGGTTATTTTTCTGAACACTCCGACACAGACACTGAGATACAACACAGATACACACACACACACACACACGCGCACACGCGCGCGCGCGCGCGCGCGCACGCACACACACACACACACACACACACACACACACACACACAAGATGGCGGACACAGTTACACTGAGATCAAGGGTCTGCTGATATTTCCTCAAAACTGCATTAATATGATCAGGCTGACTAGATCCAGAAGCATGGGCAGCCGTTCAGCTACAACACCCATCAAAGAACAAGAAAAACAGCGCCAAGAGAGTTGACAACGTGGAAAGCGCCATGAAGAAGAAGCTGATCCGATCAGCGCGCAAAGCTGCCCAGCGCGTACGTGAGGAGGACAAGGGAGATGCCAGGGAAAATCGACACAGCTCTACATCAGACACAGTGAGTGTGATCGATGAAATGAAAAATATGATAATCGGTCTATGTAATCGTGTGTCAAGCCTGGAAAACACGATACACGAACAAAAAAAAAGATGATTGAAATATGACTGCATCTAGAGTTGTCATGACAACAACAGTTTCGGACGATCAGACTCAAACAGATAATCCTACCTGTCCCACGTACGCTGACGTCGCAAAATCGATCTCTACTGCCCCACAACACCCCGGGCGACAAAAGAAAACAGAAGACAGAACAAAAGAGAAAGAAAAATCTAAAGCAAAAGAGGTTGGAAAAGAACTTCAGAATAATGACGTCAATGATTCACATGACGTAAACCAGCAGGAAAAAGATAAAACAGAATTCTATTAGGGCTAGATCAAAACAGAAAGAAGAAAAAACAAGATTTACCTGTAGTTGCCATGTTCCACGACTCAGTTATGAAAGGAATGAATGGGAGAAGACTGGGCCGCTCGTATGGCTTTGAAACAAACGGCTTGCAAAGCTTGAAGACCTTCCGTTGATGCTTCAGAAACTTCCATCCTCTGACAAAAAGCCAGCTGACGCAGTGGTCATCCATTGCGGACTAAATGACATTCAGAATGTGTCGGGGACTTCGCCACTACTCACTCTGAAGTTAAGGTAATTGTCAGCAAACTCGCACCGGTCAAAGATTTCGAACTCAACACGAAACGAGAGCTATTTAATGCCTTGACAACAACAGAGCTGTTCAATATCAAAAACGTATCATTTGTCTCACACTCCAACCTGCATCCTAGCAACCAGACACACAGAGACGGCATCCACCCACAACACCTAGGGGTCAAGTGTCCTTGCAGCAAACGTTGTACGGCACGTCAGGGAACTGTTCTGGGAAACCAAACCAAAGAAGACTGCCAGACTGCGGAAGCAGAGCACCCCAGAAACTATCAAGACTTCAGAGGTCACCAGCCCTTCCCTGGAACCAGAGGTCCCTGGTGGAACATGTTTGATGTCCTTTGCCCAGAGTGGTTCTTAATCAACAACTTAGAGACCTCTAGTGCAGTTTTTGAGGAAATTTCAATTATGAACTTATAAATCTTCAGCATCCACTTTACCTTGACTGTAATACCACCACTTGTGTAACAAAGTATACGTAGTGTACTACTCTACACATGATTTATTGTCCATTTTGACACTATTAACGTAGCAATTAAATTAGATCTAAATCTTGAGAATTTTATTTTAGTTGGTTTAAAGAAAGTTAAATTCCCATGTTAAGTAACGTTTCTTTTACGGTTTTCCAGTTGCGGTTTCAGACATTTGCAGCTAGTAAGAAAACTGTCGAGCTGACAATGATCTTGAGAGTGTGGTCGGTTGATTTTAGATGTTCATTAATTGTTATGCCCAAAGAAGACTGTGGTCAGTATAGTATGTGTTTGGGTTGTATTGTAAACTCAGATTTCTTTGCACCTTGCTTTTGTGTGTTTATTTCCATTTCAGCACAATTGCAGCAGAGAGAAAATATCAGGACAAACATGATATGAATCTCAAGGAGGGATTGGAGTTAATCGGTCTAATCAGGAGAACACGAGAGTCTTACAGAGAAAATAGGCCGCCACAGCTGCAGCAGACTCTCGATCTTACAAAAAAACAATAAAATGTTTTGTTTCGTTTTGTTTTTTATAATGAAAAAAAAAGGAAGTAAATACTTTTTTTTTTTTTTTGTAATGAAATAAAAGAAAGTCATTCTAATGTATGCTCCTTAATCTGGTTTGGTATTCATTAGCACATGCTTCGCCTCCCGTGAGATCTTTGTTTGCTTGCTTGTTTGTTCTTTGTTTGCTTTGGCTCTTTTCTTTGTTCCCCTTGCTATTATTGTCTGTCCTCTTGTGAAGGCCTCTTCTGTTATTGCACTCAATAGTCTTATCTGAATTTTGTTTCCCCCCCCAAGATTCTTTTCTCTGCTGTCCCCCACCCCTTCCTTTGTTTCACTTTCTTGCAAGCCTCCCATTTCCCTCCCACTCCCCTTTCACACACGTCCTTCCGTCTTACAAGCCACAAGATTTCACCCATGCACTGCTTGCTCCTTGTCAATTCATTTTCTGTCAAACTCTCCTTGTTTTGTATATTCTCCTTTATTTATTTATTCTTTTTTATCATCCGCCTTATTCAGAGGAAACATCTTTCTTTGCTTTACTATTTTGAACAAGTTATTTACGCGATTTTAAATCGATATTACTCTAACAATTTAAGACAGCTGCAACAAGAAAAGAAACCTATGTGCTGATTGTTGTGATCTTGGGAGGATTGTTTTGTGCATTTGGGATATATATACATATATATTTATATATATATATATATATATATATATATATATATATATATATAATTATAAACAAAGCTTGCTCTTATGTCTTAAATTGTAGAAATAGAGGGGTGATAAGCCTTCATATCTGCAGTGGTAGATGATTCTGCCTAACTGACGGTATGTGCTTGAGTACTCTATGTACTATGTGCTTTACTGAGTACTATGTGCTTTACTCAAGCACATACTGTCAGGCAGAATCATCTACCACTGCAGATATGAAGGCTTATCACCCCTCTATTTCTACAATATAAGACATAAGAGCAAGCTTTGTTTATAATTCAATATTTCCTGCAGTCATTGCAACACCAAGCTGCTCTGTAAGTTGCTGGAATGGTGCTCGGTACTTATCCTTTGGAATTTATTAGTTTATATATATATATATATATATATATATATATATATATATATATATATTTTTTTTTTTTTTTTTTTTTTTTTTTTTTTTTCCTGTCCCAACCTCTGCGTCACCTCAGAGGCAGTGCATGCACGCCGCTCATTCCGACACGCCGTCCACAGCCACAGCCCGGTCAGCTCCGCCGCAGCCCCGGAGACACTGCACTGCTGCCGAGTCACTTCTGTGGTGTTCGGTGGCGCCTGTTCTGATCTAATATACGCAGGACACCACCTACTAGCCCCCCACTGACGACAATAATTGCTTAGTCGCGGAGCCGGCGTGAGTGAGCTCTCCCTCCAAAGGGCGCCACCACGTCCGTCCAACGACAGCCCCCATGGACTCGCCGATACCGGTGACCCCGACGGAACCAAACCAAGGCCACAGACGTGGAGAGGACATCGAAATTGAGGTCACCATGAGAGCAGGGCATGAAGGGCCACAGAATTTGAGACATTTTTTTGAATGCTGATCGATGAGAATGAGGATGATTAAGATGATGCTACGGATTTCCATTTCGGTCTGAGACTACATGACAGGGCTGTACTCTACGCTTCCTTTCATGATATATCCCGGCGTCAACCAGGCCCGAGAGATACAGGCACCTGCAGTGTTGGTCAGGAAATTTGAGCAACACTCTCAGAAACGCATCCATTAAGTGGATGAAACTCGACTGTGTGGCCCAGTCACTGCTCCCCCTTTATTTCCCTATCATGCAAGTCTCCTTTTTCCCCTTCTACCTTTCCGTTCCAATCGTTCCATCCATCACTTCATGAGATCTGAGACATTCGACACGTGCTCCTTGTAACTCCATTCTTCAAATGTTCCATATTCGATTTTTTTTTCTTCTGCTGTACACAAAGAAAGAATCTTTTGCACCGCTGATTTGAACATATACATTAACCCGCGTTTAAATCAATATTGTTCTGATGA
>JADBJO010007490.1:40000-55000 GCA_016801955.1 Conus betulinus | reverse complement strand
TGCCGGAGCAGGCTCTTACGGGATCTTACACCGAACGGTAAAGAAATGGATAACACAGGATCAGGGAAGGACGAAACAAACAAGGGCAAAGAAGAAAAGCTTTTTTTTTTTACAGAATATAATTAAGAACGAGTCATTCAAACGTGAACTCCTTAATTCAGGTTACTGCCATTCATTACTACATGTTTCACCTCTCGCGGGATCTTTGTTTGGCTTGTTTGCTCGCTCCTTTAAGTTGTGCATGAAATTTGACTATTTGGTCGTTTTTCACCTTTGCCTTTTTTTCTTTTTATGACTTCTGGATTTCATTTTTCTGGTTGAGTCTTGCCCTCAGTCTTTGTATCTGAATTTTGTTTTTTCTTCAAGGATTTTTTCTTCTCTGATCCTAGTCGGAGCTTGCCCCTCTGCTTTATTTTACCTTCCTGAAAGTCTCCCTTTCCTCCCCATTCCCATTCATATGTCTTTCCGTCTTTCACTCCACAAAGATTCCATTCATTCACTGCCTGCTTCTTGTCAATCCATTCCCCCCAATTTCCCTTGTTTGCGTCTTGTCTTTCAATCTGTTATCACCGCCGTATACAAAGTGAGAATCTTTTTGTATTACAATCTCAACAACAATTCATTAACGCGAGTTCTAATCGATTAACGCGAGTTGTAATCTCGATGATACTTTACTGATTTGAGGCAGCTGCAACAAGCAACACGAAAGCGAAGCCTAAACGCTGATCGTTATTTTGGGCGCACTATTGTTTTCGTGCATTTGAACATTGATTATTTTGTAACACTGAAAGAAGACTCTGTCTGTCAGTCAATTCATTTTGATAGTGGCTGTTTTGGATTGTGTTTTCAATAAACTTTACTTTGCGCCTTGTTTTTTGCCTTGTTTATTGATATGTTGACATACTTGCGAGTAGTAGAAAAATGGGCAATACCAGCCAGCAGAGAAATGCAACTTCTGAATTCTGAAGGGAGGGTTTTCGAGACCATCTGCCCGATCAGGTGTGGAACACCAGGTTTCTCTCAACACGATTAGACAGCACAGCTTGAAACCAGACTCTCATGGTTCATCTAACACAAAACCGTAAAAAAAAAGAAAGAAAAAGAAAGAAGAAACGAAGAAAAAAGAAAAAAAAAGAAACAAAAAAAAGTAAGATGACCCCACTAAGATGCAGGTGCGTTGCTCCTTAATCAGGTTTGTCATCCATTGCCACATGCCTCGCTTCTCACAGGATCTTTGTTTATTTGGTGTTGTCTTTTTTTTCCTTCTTTGTTTGGCCTTTGCTTTCTTTTCTCTGTGTTTTCTTTTTTTTGTGTGCTTGTTTGTTGTTTTCTTTTTCGAATTCTGGCGGGGTTGGGTTTTTCTTTTTTTTTATCCCTCCAGATTTCTTTCTCTGATCCCCATACACTGGTGCCCTATTTGTTTCCCTTCCCCGAAAGTCTGCCTTTTCGCTCCGCTCCTCTTCCACACATGTCCTTCTTTCTGTCACTCCACAAGATTCCACCCATTTCCCGGATGCTGCTTTCAAAACCCATTTTTCTTGCTAAGTTTCCTCCGTCGTTTTCGGTCCCCTTAATTCTCTTTTTTTTTGTTTTTTTTTGTTTTGCCCCCCCCGCTATTACATAGGAAAGAAACCCCATTGTGTATGGGGTGCGCATGCGTGCGCGTGCGCGATCGCGGTGTACATGTGTGTATGTGTGTGTGTGTGTGCGTGCGCGCGGCGCGCGCCGTGAGCGCGTGCGTGAGTGTGTGTGTGTCCCGTCGTCGTGGTCGTCGTCGAACGACGGTCGTTGTTGTTGCTTGTCTTCAATTTAACGTCTTTCCACATTGATATTAGACGAAAGAGAAATGGTGTGGAGAGGGGGAGTATGAGGAGGAGGTGGGGTGGGAGGGTGGGTCATCTGGTAATCATACACAAAAAAGGCATCTTTACAGTCTTTACAATACAATAAAAAGGTATGGGAAAACCAACACTTAAATAACTATTTTGAATCATAGCAGAAACTATAACAAATGTCCCGTATGACTGCGTAGTAAACAGTTCTCAAAATCAAGCAACAAACTAAAAATTATCGAAGGACGTTTTCAAGACAACTTGCAGAAATAGCATAAAAAAAGGTCTCAAGTCTCTGGCATTCCAGAAGAATGTGTTGGATTGAAATTTCTTCATCGCACAGACAAATAACATTCTTGCTGAAATTTGTTTTTAAGGCATTTAAGCGTTATCCTGTAAGACAGCGAAGTAATGGTAAGTTCTAAGCATTAAAATGTTCTATCCGTCACTGAGGCTGAGTCAGAATAAGAGCTAGTGTGAGTGTGTGTGTGGCGGTGTGTTTGTGGTGTGTGTGTGTGTGGTGTGTGTGTGTGGTGTGTGTGTGTGTGTGTGTGTGTGCGTGCGTCGTGCGTGGTGGTGCGTGCGTGAGTGTGTGTGTGTGGTGTGTGTGTGTGTGTGTGTGTGGTGTGTGTGTGTGTGTGTGTGTACGTGCGTGTGGTGTGTGTGTGTGTGTGTGTGTGTGTGTGAGTGGCGTGCGTGCGTGTGTGTGTGTGTGTGTGTGGCGTGCGTGTGTGCGTGTGTGTGTGTGTGTGCTGTGCGTGCGTTGCGTGGCGTGTGCGTGTGTGTGCGTGTGTGTGTGTGTGTGTGTGTGTGTGTGGGTGTGTGTGTGTGTGTGTGTGTGCGCGCGCTATGAAGAGCTATGAAGCATTAGAAACGAAGGAGGAACAGCTAGGTGGACATAAACATATATGTGGGGGATTGTGGTAGAAAAAAAATTACGCTATGTTTATGGAATATAAGAATTAAAAAAAGTGAGGAGGGTTGGGATAGAAATAAGTAGGAAGATCTAGAACAATGTAGGACAATGCAGGACAATGTAGTGCCGTCTGAACAGGCCGTGAGTAGCGGCCATCTTGGCGTGGTTCCAGACTGCTATATTTTCTGGCTGTCAGACTTCTCTCCCCTGAATCCATATGAAAAAAAAGGATTTGAGATTGATCGCATTTGACTTTCTAATCTTTTGAAGTGTGATTGCCACATTCACCTCTCTTGTCTCATCTCTCCTCTGTCTCTCTTACTCTCTCCTCCTCTATCTCTCTCCTCGCTCTCTCGTCTCTCTCTCTACTCGCTCTTCTCTCTGTCGTGTCTTCTGTCAGTACTGTCTCTGTCTCCTCTGTTCAGTATCTCTCGCCCTCTCTCTCTCTCTCATTCCTCCTCTCTCTCTCCCTCTCTCACTCTCTCTCCTCTCTCTCGCTCGCTGTCGCTTGTTCTACGTCTCTGTCTCATGTCTTTCTCTATCGGTTTGCTCTCTGTTCTCTGTCTCTATCTGTCTGTCTGTAGTGGTCTGTATGTCTGTCGTCGGTTTGTCCTGTCTCTCTCTCTGTCTCTGTCTCTGTCTCTCTCTCTCTCTCTCTCTTTCTCTCTCTTCTCTCTCTCTCTCTCTCTCTCTCCTCTCTCTCTCTCTCTCTCTCTCTCTCTCAGAGACAGACAATTCTAAATCGTGTTGTGTGACCGATTGGAACAGCCTGGTGACGGTCTCCAGCATGGTTTGCTTTCAGTCCGTTGCCGTGCGTGTCTCTCTCCATACTTCTGCTGCTGCCTGATTCGTGGATCCAAAGTCACTAAACATTTTTTTTTTTTTTTTTTTTTTTTTTTTTTTTTTTTTTTTTAACTGGTTGGGTTGGCTCTTTGATTTGCGTGTGGGGGTATTAAAATATAGAGAGATAGAGAGGAGAGTTAGAGGAGAGAGAGAGAGGAGAGGAGAGACAGAGGAGAGACCAAAGAGACAGATACAGAGAGGAGAGACAGAGGAGAGAGGAGAGGGAGAGAGAGAGAGGAGAAGAGAGCGTATGGAAGAGAGAGATGAGACAGAGGAGGAGAGAGGAGGAGGCGAGAGAGGAGAGAGAGAGAGAGAGGACGGGAGGAGGGAGAGCAGGAGAGAGAGAGAGGGGACCGAATTAAAGAGAGGGAGAGAGAATAGAGAGAGAACGGAGAGAGATACGAGTTCAGAGGAGGAGTGAGAGAGGAGCTAGAATTCCCTCAGGAGATGGACCTGATAAGTACCAACACTAGTGGCATTGGAGAGTAGAGACCTTTAGAGGATTGTTAACCCAGAGAGGAGTTTCTCATCTCTACTGAGAGAAACCTTTAGACAAGTACATTAAGACAGACACACCTCGAGAGAGAAGAGAAACGAGTGGAGAGAAGGGATGAAGAGAGAGAGAGAGGATAGGAGCGAGAGCGAGCGGGAAGAGAGAAGGAGGAGAGAGAGATGGAGACGAGATACCGAGAACAGACCAGAGACATAGGACAGTTGAGATACACGGAATCAAGTGAGAGTTCCCATCCCATATGTCCGATGTTGGAACCGTCTCAGATCCAGCTCAGAGAGGGAGAGATTAGAGGGGAGAGTTCTTTGTTACGAGGGATAAGAGAAATAGATAAGCACTGATTTGCAATTCTCTTTACGTCATGTCCTCGCCTCTCTGCATAAGCATAATAGTCCCTAGAATAATACTTCGCCGGTGTGGAACTAGACACCAGAATCCCTGTAGATGGTTTCATGCTGAGTCCTCACTCACACGCTGTTGACATTGATCAATCAGAATGGACATTTAACAGAATTGAACGTGATAAAGTACAACAATAGTGCATTAGAAGCCGATAATATTTCCCTCCCAATTATTGTACCATGTGGTTAGTAGTTCATTTTACTACTAGTAGAAACCTTTTAATCACAAATAAAAATTCACCACACACACACCCCCCTTCCCCCCAAACACGAGTAAAATGTGAAATATGAAGAGAGAGAGAGAGAGAGAGAGAGAGAGAGAGAGAGAGAGAGAGAGAGAGGCGAGAGAGAGGAGAGAGAGAGAGACGAGAGAAGACAGGACAGACAGACAGACAGACAGACAGACAGACAGAGACAGAGAGACAGGGAGAGGAGACACAAAGCTCTCGTTGCCCATCCATATGTTCCTATGTACACCTCATCCAGGCTCAGACTTTTTTTTTTTTTTTTTTTTTTTACATCCCAAACACCAGCAGTCCATAGGCAGGAATCCAAATCTAGTCGCCACAAGGGGCCCCGCCAGAGTCGATCCGTCACTGATGCTGAGTCACAAAACGACTGTGCTTATTAGTGTCTGTGCTGATTCATCATACCGCGGGGACACCGCCTTACCAGTGGTGCTGCTGGTCATAGAATGGGAATGGCTTCATCATGGAGCGAGACAGGATGAGCGATGCCCCCTCTAGAGAGGGGGGTGTCTGTGAGTCCCTTAAGGTGGCTAGCTCCGCCGTGGGTGGATGACACTGAACAGCCCCCACCCCCACCCCCACCCCACCCGCCCCTCCCTATCATCCCCTCTTTTTTTCTGTTTACAGACTTGTAGACAAATTCAAGGCAACGCTAACTAATGAACAATCAACATGAATTAGTGAGGCATAAGGAACAGCGCAAAACCTCTGTCAAAGTCGAACAAATCTCTTTGTTTGATTCAAACTACAAATTGAGATACCATCCTTTCTATCCATCTTTAATCCGAAGCGACTCTAAGATTATACACTTTCGACTTACACTGTATTCCGAGTCTCTGCCTGCCTGCCTGTCTGTCTGTCTGTCTGTCTCTCGAACAGTTCTATGCCGGCTGCACACTGGCCATTCGTATTGTACCCATTCATACCTTTTTAAAGAGTGAAGAAGCTCCATAGTGCATTCCCTGTCATGTGCCACTCTCAATGAAACATGTTTCTTTTTAGAGTGTTAGGACCTGCATGATGTGAGACACGAGCATTTGACAGCAGATTCCATGAAAAAACCTTGTTCAGAGATGCTCCGCCTGACGCGATCTTTGAGTTCTTGAAAGAGATTGATATTTTTCATCGGATCTGAGGGTTTACAGTGGAAAGATTTTTTTTTTTTAAAACAAAACTTTTGGATAGGATTTTAGAATATGTATTTTAAAGAGTTGTGTGAATGAAAGACTTGTGAGTAGATTTAACGTGTGGTGACAGCCCTGATATGGGCCAATGCGGTCGGCTGTGCTATAAGCAACATTATCTTATCTTCTTCTTCTCTCTCTCTCTCTCTCTCTCTCTCTCCTCTCTCTCATCTATCTCTCTCTCTCTCTCTCTCTCGACGACAGCGTCTTCGTCCTATATGTCCATGCCTTAACCTAAACGTCGTTTGACATTGCTGATTTCGTCACTGCTTCTTATCTTCTTTTTAACGCTTTTTTTTTAGCACACCATTCCAACATTCAAAATGCCACCATACCCACCCCCCCCCCCCCCCCCCTCCCCCTATGTCCTCACCACCAGTATTCCTCAGTGAAGAATCTAAATCCGGCCCCAGTGGGTCCACACGTGGGTCCCCCGCCAAGGTCGATCCCATCATGACGCTGAGTCAGGATGACGGTGCTCATTAGTGCCACCAGTGCAGATTCATGGCCATTCTGTGGGACTTACTCATGCCAACCAGTGCTGCTGCCGGCCCAATGGAAATGGCTTAATCATGGAGCCAGACCTAGAATGAGCGATCCCCTGTCTAGAGAGCAGTCTGACAAGATGTCGGTGAGTCCCCTACGATGGCTAGCTCCGCTGTATGTGGATAAAACACTGAACAGTCCTCCAACGTCTCAAACGCTTTTTGTTCTGCCATAAACAGACTGGTCTTGCTTCGGTCGACATATCCACAAACCAGTACCCCTCACCGTATATAATACTGACTAGCCACAAGAGACAGTGCAAAACCTCAGATTAAGTGAAGCTGTTCTCATGCTTTAATTCAACTAGAAGTTAAGATCCCAGTTCATAATCTCAACTTTTTGATCTAAAGTCACTATAAGGAGTGGTTCTTCTTTTCACCCATTCACATCTCTCTCTCTCTCTGTCTCTCTCTCTCTCTCTCTCTCTCTACTCTCTCTCTTCCGAGGCTCTAAATCTCAGTCTGATCATCTCAGAGAGGCGGACAAGAAATCAGAGGAGATGCATCATGAGAGTCGAGAGACAGAGAGAGAGAGAGGAGAGAGAGAGAGAGACGAGAGGAGGTGAGGAGAGAGAGGAGATTGAGGGGGAGAGGAGAGTGTGGAGGGTTCGCAAGATGATATGAAAAAACCATCTGCGCTGATTCATAATGAACATGGTGATGTGAAACGTTTACTGGAAAGTCAACAAACTTTGCGGCGGAGTAGGGAGAGAGTCTGGATATTTGCGGTAGTATGATCGTCACATTTGAGAATCTACAAAAGAAAAAAAAGAAAAAAAAAAAAGCAGTAGATAAATGAACAGATTACCAAATTATTCTTATAACAAAAATAACCAGTGTATACAATTTCATATATGACTCAAACAGACTTGGCTTTCGTTCATTTTTCAGTCTGATATATAAATACATAAGTCAACCACTGACAATGGAGAATAGTCTTGCCTTGGAGTAAGTGTAATTTGAAGTGCAAGAGAAGTCCAGCTGAAGAGCGCATGGACAATAAGTGACCACACAGCAGGGAATGAAGGGCATTGCACCGCATGGTCACAGACCTCACACTGGATTCCAGCTGACCTGGGCTATTGTTTGCCTCCCAACCGGCCAGTGCAGATTTTAGATCAGAAACATTGAACTATACTGTTCCAGAAACTAGCCAGCGCCGTTCTAAATATCAGTCTCGCTTTGTTCCAGGTAACAAAGTACCTTGTTCCGGGGTACCCCAAATGCCTTTGTACCTGATAACAAAGTACTACCTTTGTTCCGGGTAACCAAATGCCTTTGTACCTGATGACAAAGTACATTTGTTCCATATATAAACATTCCCCCTTTTTTTTGCAGATGCCAGACTGGCTTTTTTCTGGACAGTATCTTTCTTCATATTACAGTGGTTCTGTTTCTTCATATTACAGCGGCTCTGTTTCTTCATAATACAGCGGCTCTGTTTCTTCATATTACAGCGGCTCTGTTTCTCCATAATACAGCGGCTCTGTTTCTCCATAATACAGCGGCTCTGTTTCTCCATATTACAGCGGCTCTGTTTTCTCCATATTACAGCGGCTCTGTTTCTTCATATTACAGCGGCTCTGTTTCTTCATATTACAGCGGCTCTGTTTCTTCATATTACAGCGGCTCTGTTTACTTGTTTCTTCATAATACAGCGGCTCTGTTTCTTCATATTACAGCGGCTCTGTTTCTCCATATTACAGCGGCTCTGTTTCTTCATAATTTCAGCGGCTCTGTTTCTCATATTACAGCGGCTCTGGCTCTCTATTACAGCGGCTCTGTTTCTCCATATTACAGCGGCTCTGTTTCTCCATATTACAGCGGCTCTGTTTCTCCATATTACAGCGGCTCTGTTCTCCATATTACAGCGGCTCTCTTTCCCATATTACAGCGGCTCTGTTTCTCCATAATACAGCGGCTCTGTTTCTCCAGCGGCTCTGTTTTCTCATATTACAGCGGCTCTGTTTCTCCATATTACAGCGGCTCTGTTTCTCCATATTACAGCGGCTCTGTTTCTCCATATTACAGCGGCTCTGTTTCTCCGGCATATTACAGCGGCTCTGTTTCTCCATATTACAGCGGCTCTGTTTCTCCATATTACAGCGGCTCTGTTTCTCCATATTACAGCGGCTCTGTTTCTCCATATTACAGCGCGGCTCTGTTTCTCATATTACAGCGGCTCTGTTTCTCATATTACAGCGGCTCTGTTTTCTCCATATTACAGCGGCTCTGTTTCTCCATATTACAGCGGCTCTGTTTCTCCATATTACAGCGGCTCTGTTTCTCCATATTACAGCGGCTCTGTTTCTCCATATTACAGCGGCTCTGTTTCTCCATATTACAGCGGCTCTTTTTCTCCATATTACAGCGACTCTGTTTCTTCATATTACAGCGGCTCTGTTTCTTCATATTACAGCGGTTCTGTTTCTTTCTTCATATTGCAGTGGCTTTGTTTATGAGTTTTGATACATATGTCAGCTTGCTTTCCTTTCACATGTTAGTGTATCTTTCTTCCAGAATCCGAAGTCACTTTGTTTCAGATACATTCTTTTTTTTTTTTTTTTTTTTTTTTTTTTTTTTTTAAATTGAGATATATTTCCTAGGAATTCCAGAGCGTCAGTTACGTGGATGAAAATGGTATTACTGCTGCTGGTATTGCTGCTGCTGTAGTAGTAGTAGTAGTAGTAGTAGTAGTAGTAGTAGTAGTAGTAGTAGTAGTAGTAGTAGTAGTAGTAGTTGTTGTTGTTGTTGTTGTTGTAGCAGGAGCAGCAGTCGTAGTCGTAGTCGTAGAAGTAATGGGATGGAGAGGTCCCATGAGAGAGAGAGAGAGAGAGAGAGAGAGAGAGAGAGAGAGAGAGAGAGAGAGAGAGAGAGAGAGAGAGAGAGGGGGGAGGTGATGTAACAGCAATGATAATAAAGATTATGATAATGATGATGATGATGATGATGATGATGATGATGACGATGATGATGATGATGATGACGATGATGATGATGACGATGATGATGATGATTATCATCATTACTGTTGTTGTTGTTATTATTATATATATTGTTATTGTAACTTTAACAACTTGTTATTGTTACTTTAATAACAATATAATATAATAACAACAACAACAATAATGATGATGATGATGATGATGATGATCATCATCATCATCATCATCATCATCATCATCATCATCATAGTAGTAATAATAATAAATAATAATAATGTTGTTGAATAATAATAATAATAATAATAATAATAATAATAATATAATGATAATTGATGATGATGATAATAATAATAATAATGTGTGTGTGTGTGGTGTGTGTGTGTGTGTGTGTGTGTGTGTGTGTGTGTGTGTGTGTGTGGAACAACGTTGTACGCATACAAACAAAAACACTATATTGAAAACAAACCAGAAAAGATGATGACACCAATAGCAAATGAGTAATAATCAAAGGAAATCAAAGAGAATAAATCATGAACTGGCACCACACGAACGCGCATCAGTGCTGTAGGAATGCGTATGCGGTAAAAAAAGAAAAAAGAAGAAAAAGAGGTACATGGATAGCTGATTAATAATTTCATAAAAAAAAAACGGGGGGAAAAAAAAAAAGCAAAGGAAAGAAGTGTTACGGAGGGGAAATTAATGGTTCTTTTCAGACCTTTCCGGTTCCTTCCCATTCTTAACTCTTCCGTCATGAATTACTACCGGGGTCAGGTGTTTTTTTTGCTTTTCTGTAATTTTTTATCGCTTGTTTCTGTGGAGTTTTTGTTGGGAAAGATATGGAAAGAAAGTAAGGCAAAAACAAAAAAAAAAAAAAAGTCCAGCCTAATGAAAATAGAACGTCAGTTCCTGAAATTTGTTTGCTTCGTAGTTTTCGTGTTTGTTTTGTTTGTATACTCAAATTTACATCGACTTTGACTTTTAAGACTTTTTTTTCTTTCCTTCTTTTTAAATGTTCTCTGCAGAGCTACTGGTGTTTGCTTGCTGTTTATGTAGTTGTCGTTGCTGCCATTCATTTTCTTTCAGCCAGATCTTTCGACATAAAGTCGATGGTTCTTTTCTCCCTCTCATTCCCTTTCTCTTCTCCACCCTTTTGAGCGCCCAGATACAATAGCCCCCCACCCCACCCCAACCCCACCCCCACCCCACCTCCGAGATAGAGAGACAGAGAGCAAAGATAGAGGCGGAGAGAGACACGGCGAGAAAGGGGCGGGGGGGGGGGGGGGGGGGGGGGGGGGTCGGGGGGGGTCAATCTGTTTAACAAATCACGTGGCAGCAAAATGTAACATCCAGCAACGAAAGGCAAGACTGGTTTTACGACACACAAAGGAAAATAGATTGCAGAGGAGAAAATACATGCTGTTCAAGCTATATATGTAGTACACTGTCGCATCCCGCGGCGAAAAGGGGTGACTGTTAGGCCAACAATACACGTGGTAAATCGGGGGTATTAATCACGGGGGTAAACATTTTCATAATCTCATATCCTTGCTGGGTCCAATCCTAAACTTTATATTAAGTTGCTGGGCCACAGTCTTCGCTGAACATACCTAACATTTGTAACAAGTGGTTCTGAAACAATTTAGCACTTCTTCTTCAATGTCCAGGGTCCAAGAATAAGTCGCCATATATATATTAATGCCAAGGCAAATTGAACAGTAGATAGGGCGATTCGTCAGGACAGAAGGTCAGACATGTGACCTTTGGTGCTGTCAATGGCGGACGAAAGTCTCACACATCACGTAACCATGTTGTCTGCCGAGGCTTTCTTTGCTTTTGTCCTACACAGATTCCGCTTTTCATCACCATTCTTCTTATACGTTTCTTTCCCTGTCAGTCTAAACGCAAGTCTCTCTCTCTCTCTCTCTCTCTCTCTCTCTCTCTCTCTCTCTCTCTCTCTCTCTCTCTCTCTCTCTCTCTCTATGTATGCGCGTGTGGGGGTGTTGGTGGTGGCTGGGTGTGGGTATGTATGATTGTAAGCGCAAACTTTATGCGTACACGAAATTAATGGGAAAGTGACAAACTTTCAAGCTAGTGACAAAAATCAAACAAACAAACAAACAAGAAGAAAACAAACAAACAAACAAACAAAAAACAGAGTTTGAATTTTCTAGCGTACAAAAGTGAGCAGGAAAATGAATATATAAAAGGGAGCCTTCCTTCTCCTTCCTCTTGTAATCTCCAGTATCATAAGTGAAAAGGAAAAGCAAAACACGTAAGGGAGAAATTTGTTCAATTCCATTTCGGTTCCTGATGTAGCCTACAAAGAACATTCCTGAGGGACACACATTGCAATAACGGGGGAAAAAAACGCAAGTGTTTCAGATACAGAGAAGAAAGATGACTACGGCTATGGAGTAACTGACAGTATTGTAAGTGAATGAAAAAGAACACAGTCATCAGTTGATCAACTCTTCACAAAAGACAGCTTGCAGTGTGTGTGTGTGTGTGTGGTGTGTGTGTGTGTGTGTGTGTGTGTGTGTGTGTGTGTGTGTGTGTGTGTGTGTGTGTGTGCATGTGTGCGTGTGTGCGTGCGTGCGTGCGTGCGTGCGTGCGTGCGTGCGTGCGTGCGTGCGTGCTTGTGAGTGTCGTGCGTGTGTGTGTGTGTGTGTGTGTGTGTGTGTGTGTGTGTGTGTGTGTGAGAGAGAGAGAGAGAGAGAGAGAGAGAGAGAGAGAGAGAGAGAGAGAGAGAGAGAGAGAGAGAGAGAGAGAGAGAGAGAGAGAGTACAATTGTGAAATGCAAATGTTTCTTGAGAAGGCCTTGGACACATTTGAAGGGGACAACACATAACACAATGTGACCATTTCAATTAATTTTTCACACAAAAATTCGGACTTATACTTAGGTGCTTTACAAGTGTATCCCTGATCTTTAATACCTTATACAAATAAATGGCACAGTGCTTGACTACGTGTCATTTTCGAAGTGAGATTCATGGTAAACTTATAATGGACTACAAGTATATTTAGTAGATATGCGTGGTCTTAAAGGTTGATTAAAAAAAGAACATGGACTAGTGATTGCAATGTATTTCATCTTCAATTACATAGTTACAGACAAAACATAATAAATCATTTTTTGGCAGATTACCTGTAGTAATAGAAATGCCTATTCATTTGGTTTCATTGCGAGTGTGAACTGGGTCAATATTCGCTTAAATTAAGATGCCTGACATTTTGCATTGGGAAATAAATCGGATCCAATATAACAAACTTTATCAAGCTTTACACATCTTCGGCAATCTCTATGTTTGAATGTCAGTCTTGGCAGAGTGACATTCACTCAACGTGTAAAGAACCAAAGGAGGTAAAATAGAGAGTAGCATACCCAGCTGTAGGCATATTTACAATGACCGGTAAAAAAAAAAAAAAAAAAAAAAAAAAAAAAAAAAAAAAAAAACTCTCGCAAATATGTGTTTCTCACCGGGATCGAACCCACACGCTCCCCCAGTCTGCAATCTGATACGCTACCCACAGCGCCACTGTGGCTGATGCAGCATGCAGTCTTTCTGCCCTTCCTCTCTTAACATTGTTGCTACATCACTGAAACAAACACAGTTGCAGACTGGATTTATGCGATTCAATTGAAAATGAAGGGCAACTCAGAGCGTATAAGTGCAAAATCAAAATCAGCTTCAAAAGTCGGAAACATAAAAATTACTTAAGAAAAGCCGTGCTGTGGACTGAAATATTTCTCTTCCTCTGTGGGAAAAGCTAGGGATGATTCTAAATCTATTCTAGACTACGGAACTACAGGAAACTACTCATGCAAAGAGATGTACTTTCAGCTCAAAAGAAATAGACGAGATGCACACACACACACACACACACACACACACACACACACACACACACACACACACACACACACACACACACACACACACACACACACACACACACACACACACACACACACACACACACACACACACACACACACACACGCATGCATGCACGCACGCACGCACGCACGCACGCACACACACACACACACACACACATAAGGGGGGGGAGAGAGAGAGAGAGAGAGAGAGAGAGAGAGAGAGAGAGAGAGAGAGAGAGAGAGAGGGGGGGGGGGGGGAGGGGGGGAGGGGGGGGGGGGAGGGGAAGAAGCGAGCGAGAGACAGAGACAGAGGAGAGAGAGAAACATGGAGAAGACAAAGCTGATTCAACAATACATGTCATAGCAATTGTGTTATACAGTAACGAATGCAGCGCTGGTTAAAAGACACATATAGCAAAGAGTAACATATAATTTAGAAAGTCATGTTTAGCTATACTTGTGGCGAAGTGTTGCATCCAGTAAAGAAAATAAAGTGACACTGTCTCAGCAATACGCATGATAAAACGCAGCATCAAGACAGATGTCTAGTCAGTTCATGATCTCACAACATTGTTTGGTCCCGCCAAAAAACTTTACACGCAGTTAGAAAGTCCAAACTCCGCCGAACAGTACCAACACTATAACAAGTGGACTTGAAATAGGTTACCACTTCTTCGTCAATTTACAGAGTCCAGGAGTAAGTCCCCATATATTATTGTGTCAAGGCAAATTGAGCAGTAGATTGTATTATTTGTCTCGACTGAAGGTCAGACATGTTGACCTTTGGTACTGTCAAGACAGAGCAATTATCTCATAAATCACGTAACCCTGTCGTCTGTGAGCTCTTTACGTATTTCTCCATGGGAATAGTAAAAGTCTTTTTTATCCATCAAATTCCACACTAAAGTCTCTTTGTTTCCCTTTTCTTTTTTTTCTTTTTTTTCTTTTTTTTCTTTTCTTTTCTTTTTTGTTGGGGGGGAAGGGGGGGGGTCTTACTGTTTCTCTCTCTCTCTCTCTCTCTCTCTCTCTCTCTCTCTCTCTCTCTCTCTCTCTCTCTCTCTCTCTCTCTCTCTCTCTCTCTCTCTCTCTCTCTCTCTCTCAAAGCACCCTACGCAGCCTGATGACTTTATTCAAAAAAACGTTTTCGTTCTCTTCACTACTGCGAATAATTCAGAGATCGACGTTCATGCTTCAAGTGGTCGAACGATAATAATTTACTACAGTGAATATGAATGCCTGTGTGCGACACTTGTAAGAATGGTTATGTTGTGAAAAAAATTGCATGGTCATTTTGAATGTCATTTTGAATGACGAAAAAGTAATTACTTTTCGTTTTTCTACAACATAGTTTCGAGGCCTAGCATTAATATTTACGTAATTAGTAACACTTTTTGTTTTGTTTTGTTTTTTGTTTGTTTGTTTTTATTTTCCATGCAAATATTGATGTACACCCGCTTGACTTAAAGGCTTTGTGTAGGCTATTGTCAATAGAATGGTATCTGAAGCCTCTCTCTCTCTCTCTCTCTCTCTCTCTCTCTCTCTGACTTGCCAATACACTACTATAAGTACAGAAACCATAGGCCACACGCCTTAATTTGTAAACTATGTAAAGTTGCTGTCGAAAACGAAATGTACTCCTTATTAAGCTGTCCATTTTACAATAGCATGAGAGAAAAGTTCATTGCTCAAAAG
>JADBJO010007490.1:27500-30000 GCA_016801955.1 Conus betulinus | reverse complement strand
GAGAGAGAGAGAGAGAGAGGAGAGAGATACATACCTGCATACGTATTTAGACACACAGAAAGACATAGACATACAGACATATATATGTAATGGATACGATTCTGCCTAACCTTTGAGAACAGGGAGTTTGTAGTGGTTAACCCCGCATACGTATTTAGACACACAGAAAGACATAGACATACAGACATATATATGTAATGGGTACGATTCTGCCTAACCTTTGAGAACAGGGAGTTTGTAGTGGTTAACCCCGCATACGTATTTAGACACACAGAAAGACATAACATACAGACATATATATGTAATGGGTACGATTGCTGCCTAACCTTTGAGAACAGGGAGTTTTGTAGTGGTTAACCCCTCAAACGCGGGATAGAATCAAAGTTCGGGGCAGCCTAGCTGGCAGGTTGGAATGCCAGTTAAGAGGATGGTCACTCAGCAGACAATTTGCCTACAGCTGGTATGGGCAGACTGGTTTTGAAGAGACAGCCATTGGACTTCAGCCACATCGTCATTGGTGTCGCCTTTGCTGAGGAGCTTTTGAGCCTCTCTTTGGGCTGGTCTGGATGGCTTGGTCTGGGAGACTGGGTATAGACCGGGGGGGGGGGGGGGGGGGGGGACAGCCCCGGGAGACCGTGGGAGCCGTGGTTTGGGGTTGTCTTCGCTGAGGTGGACTTGAGGTTTTAGAGAGGTAAACATCCTCAGGTGGGAGTCGTTGCTGGATTTTGCCCTAGGTACGGAGTCTGAGAGGCCTGTGTCCTCTGCAGTTCTCCAGACCCAGCCACTTACATGGCGGTCGGCCCCTTTGGTTGCTGGGCCCTGGGGTTAGAATGTCTGTTCAAGAGCAGCCCAGTGGAGCCAGATGTTAGACACTTTAGACGCTTGTAGTGGTTCCATGGTGACTCAGGCCACAATGCACTTTCTCGAAAGATCTCGTTGAAAGAGGCTGGAAGGCCTATATACTCCCAACGTTTTGGCTCTGAGAGCATTTCTTCACTGACCAGAATGTGGTGAAGGCTGTGACGCTGGTTCTGTTATTCACGTGTTTCTGAATGTAAAGGCATGTTGATGCTTTTTGCCTTTGGTTTGGCTATGTTTTGCCTGGAGTGAGGGCAGATAGAGTACTATCTTCGTGAAACAACACTGGTAAATAGAAGTTAAAAGTTCTATGTTCTTACATCTTTTTTATTGCACAAACTCCATTTTCTTATTAACCGGAAACGTGATATACCAAATTTCCACAGTCAATTATTCAAGTAACTCAGCAACTAAGCAGGGGCTGGCGTTTAATGAAATGAAATTAAAAAAACAGTTATTCAGTATTAACACAGATTTTATGTTAGTAATCAACAAATCAATGGCAGAGAAAAAAAGATAGATGACAGACGTTGCTGTCTTTTATTGTGATAAGTAGATACAGTTTAACGTGCGCCCTTCAAGTTCCTTGTGTTCGAACACTGGACAAACTGGCCTGACTGCAAGGATAGGGTTTAAGTCACAGTGATGCAACCACTTGCCAGCCTGTGGCGATGATTAGGACACTGTCAGTGGAGGTAGTGTGATTATTCATCTGTGTGTCGAGGTTGCTACATGTTACAAACGAGTGTGTTTTATCTGTTTGTTTGATTGTTTCATTTTTTTTTGAGCGAATGAAGGGTTGCGTGGTTACTTGGCTGAGTTATTAGGCAGTTAATTACGTGAATGCTATTCGATTGTTCGTGCGCTCATGTAGGTTATTTTGTGCGCGAGTAGCCACTGGTCAGTCTGTTTTTGTTCATTCGGTTGCTTCATCTGTTAGTCTGTGAGTGTTTACTTGTTCAATATATTTACACCCGTGGGTCCACTGCAGGGCTGAAAAGCAAACAGCCATTGTTGGGCCGGGGTGTAGGCCTAACAGGTGAAACGCGAGGAGCCATTAACATGTAGCACGCACTGTGGGTGTGCTGAGAAAGAAAAACAACTTTAATGGGTTGGTTAATGTGCAAGGTGTGTCCTTTTTTTTTAGTTGATCATATGCGTGGACACTACGCATATGATTTTTTTTCCCATACAGATTTGTGTAACTGCTGTTGAAAATTAGATGCTAATTAATTTCGTTTATTGCTCTTTGCTCCTGCCGTTCGCAACGGGGAGTTCCATTTTGAGTGTGTGTGCTTCAATGTATGTTCACTTATAACACTGTTCTTCACTATGGATTCATGATCCATGCTTTTGACCGCGTGTAACTTCTGCTGTTCGCAACGGGGAGTCTCAATGTTAATGTTATGATAATGAAATTATTATGTTGTTGATCCTGCCGTTCGCAACGGGGATCGCCTATGGTTAATGTTATGATTATCATTTGGTTGTGTTGGTGATTGCAAAGATATATTTGACCTCCTACCTTTCGCAACCGGGAGGCCTTTTGTGCTTTTTGATATGAATCTTGCACCTTAATCTTGGCTTAATTTGATTGACTATGTTTTTTTTTTCTGCATACATTTTTATACAATACCTCAAC
>JADBJO010007490.1:20000-25000 GCA_016801955.1 Conus betulinus | reverse complement strand
GTGTGTGTGTGTGTGTGTGTGTGTGTGTGTGTGTGTGTGTGTGTGTGTGTGTGTGTGTGTGTGTGTGTGTGTGTGTGTGTGTGTGTGTGTGTGTGTGGTGTGTGTGTGTGTGTGTGTGTGTGTGTGTGTGTGTGTGTGTGTGTGTGTGTGTGTGTGTGTGTGTGTGTGTGTGTGTGTGTGTGTGTGTTGGTGAGGAAGTCTAGGGGGTTGAAACAATCTCGCGATTCCGTTCAATCTTCTTCCATAGGGTGAATCCATACGCTTTGGCCAGATCGCACCATCACGTGGAAGTCATTTTTCTCTGCCTTAGCTCTCTGGATTGCTTTCCCGAATCGTCGTGTCCGTCATGACTGTGTCTGTTGATAGTTCAGGGGAGATAATCTTCAATCCAAACAGTTCTGCTCTGAAAGGACGGGGTCGATGCTGCTCTTGCCTCCCCTTCTCCCCACCACCTCCCTTTTCCGTCGCCTTTTTTTTTTTTTTTTTTTTTTTTTTTTTTTTTTTTTTATTTCATCAGTCTCCATCCGTCTTTCAGACCCTTCCTTCACCTCAGCCGTTATATCCCCAAACCGTTTTCACTCCTGCCAGGAGGCGGTACCTTCCTTTCCTTCTCCACCTTCACCCTAAACCTTCTCACCCCGTCAGTGCTTCAGGAGGGACTGGCAAGCCAGCAGCAAGTTCCGTCGGGCAAAAAGACCTCACGGCAGACGTAGATGATAGTGCTGACGGCGATGGCGACGAAAGGTGCCCAAGTCAGTGGATGCGTGGGCGATGCCAGCGTCACAGAAAATGTGAGGAAAGAAGGAGGCACTATTATCGCTCTTTTTGCCATCGGCTAGTAGCATACGACTCTGTGTGTGGGGAAAAACGTAGGGTGGGTGGTCGTCAGAATGCAATAATCATGCATGTGGGGATAAAACTGACTCGCAGACATGCAAGTCACAGGCGGTTGGGATATAGCTCATAAGAAAAATTAATTTCTTAAAAAAAAGCAAGTGATTGAAAATCGTGGTCTGTAAAATAGTGCCAACAAGGGACGACACGCTCTTTGCTAAGGAACAGATATTGATCGCAATACTCTATGCTTAATTGTTTTCTTTCCAGAGAACATCTTTTCTCTCTTGCCACCAGCTTGAGATGCAGAGAGAAAAGCAAAGTTCATCTAAAGGACGGCCTACACCCATCAACAACAGGACCTAGCATCCCGCAAAAGTAATAATGGTCGCTATTGCACAGAACCGTCTGTGAAATAAAGATGGAAAGGTTGTGTTCGTGGTAAAGGTGGGCAGAGAAGAGAGAAAGATGCCTGGAGTAAGTTCAAGATGGGCAATGCCTTCACAGACAAGAGGTCTGCTTAGTGTAATGGACACTACCTTAACACTATATGCACAGACAAGAGGAGCGATCAGTATAATGGACACCACCGTCACGTAATACACGCAGACGAGAAGCTTGATCAGTACAATAGGCACTAACTGAACACTATATACACAGACGAGATGACTAATCAGTTTAATGGACATTACCTTAAATATACACAGACAAGAGGCTCGATCGGTATAAAGCCGTGGCACTATATACATGCACTACTTGACAGTATAGAGATAGAGCACGGTAGAGGTCACTACCGTGGACACTACCATTGCAATACGTACATAGAGGAGACGGCAACTCAGTATCGTGGACAATGTTATAACAGTACATAAACAGACAAAAGGACAGGTCAGTACATTAACCACTACCGTGAAAATACATCAATAAAGAAGAACAACATCTCAGTATCATGTACGCATCTCTGACAACACATACACAGAGAAGAGGACAGGTCAGTATCACAAATACTATTATGACGACACAAACATGAAGAAGAGGGCCTGCTTAGAATTATGAACATTACCATAATAATGAGTACGCACACACGTAAGGAAGAGAGGTCAGTACCATGGACGCTACTGTCACAATATCATAGACAGAGAAGAGATAGGCAGCGCCATAGCCCACCATCATGGCAATGCGTACATAGAGAAGAAATCAGTACCGTACTACCATAACAAACCACATATAAAGAAGAGGGGATGCCAGTCCCATAGACACGACCATGGCAATACACATGTAGAGAAGACAAAGCTCCGCACCGTGGTTACTACCATGACCCATATACATGTAGAGAAGATGACAGGTCAGTACCCTGGGACACAACCACAGCGAGACACGCATACAGAAGAGAATGCGTCAGTATCGTGGGCACTAACATGATGATACATACATAGAGAAGAGGATAGAGCAGTACCATTAGCACGACCATAACTACACATATAAAGGGAACAGGACGGATCAGTACCATGAGCATTACCATGAGTACAAAGAGAAGACAATACCTTCGACACTACTATGATGACACATACATAGAGAAGACAGCACATGAAAAATATACCTTGAGGACGCATACTTAGAGAAGACAGGTCAGTAGCAAAAGCATTACCCTGAGGACACATGCATAGAGAAGACAGCACCCTGAACACTACCATGATGACACACACACACACACAAAAGAAGAAAGTGCTAGGAACACTACCATGAGGGGACATACATAGAGAATACAGTATCATAAACACTACCATGAGGACACAAACATAGAGACGACAGTACCATGAACACAACAACGAGGACACATGCTGAGAAGACTGCATCATGCACACTACTTTGGGGACACACGGATAGAGAAGACAGTACCATGAACACTACCTTGGGGAGGACATACGTAGAGAAGTCAGTGCCAGGAACACTACCATGAAGAAACAGACATAGAGAAGACAGTACTATGAACACTACCCTTGAGGACACGCATATAGACAAGACAGTACCATGAACACTACCATGAGGAAACAGACATAGAGAAGACTGTACCATGAACACTACCCTGAGGACACGCATATAGACAAGACAGTACCATGAACACTACTTTGGGGACTACTTACACAGAGAAGTCAGGTCCAGTACCACTAGAAAAAAAAAAACTACCGTAACAATACATACACATGGAGAAGAGGACATGTCAGAACCAAAGACACCGCTCTAGTAATACATACACAGACATGAAGACTGGACAGATCTATTGCATTACCAAAAAAAAAAAAAAAAAAAAAAAAAAAAAAAAAAAAAAAACATAAAGTAGAGGACAAGACAGTACAACAGACACTGCCGTGACTTTGCATAGAGAGACAAGCGGACAGATCAATACGCTCCTGTAAACACTATGATGGTAATCAGCTCTGGGCCACCATTCAAGATGAATAGTGCCGTCGCAATCAATACGCAATAAAAAAAAAAAAAATAAATGACCGTGATGTCCACCACAAGGAACGTTACCCTGGCAACCACCCCGTAACTGGGACATCTGTCCTCACAGGGACCACCACGACCAGCAGACTGTCCAAACCGAACTTGTGACCGCCGACGGAAAGCGAACAGAGGATTCAGGGAAAAAAAAAAAAAAAAAAAAAAAGAGGAGCAGACGCGAAGTTCATTGAGGACAAACGCCATACAATGACAGGGACGGCAATGACATTCGGTACCGTAGGTATCGCGCGAGTTGTGATTGTCGTTCATCCGACTTGGGTGATTGCTGCGACAGACATTATGACAGCTGGGGGCAAATGCTGGTAATGTGACCGTTGGTGCCGCTGCAAAAAATGGTCACATCTAAAGATTCATTACAATTCAATTTTTTTTATGTCTTGAAGTTCGTCCACACAAATGTGCACACTGAATACATTATGTCATTTCCCTTGAAAGTATGAGCACACGTGATCTTTGTCGTTGAAACATTCCATCGAAGTCTGTAATTTAAGTATTGTCGTGAAACAGTAAACATTTTGAGAAACGTTTGATGTCACCGAAACAGGTATATCAACCGAAAAAGAAGGCAAGCATGGCGTTCAAGTATGAAAGACATTCTTCAGTGAGGAGGAGGAAGAGAACAGTAAACAGTAAGTAGCAAAGAAGTAGGGTAAGTCTTGCTCCTATGATGAAAACAATCTGGGGGGTATTTCCCCGTTTGTTCCGTGTGTTCTGTGTTCTCATATCTGCTAAGCAATTCAGTGCCTTACGCAGATTCCGTTTGGAGTTAATGGGCGTTTTTATTCGTGCCATCGTGAAAGCAAGAGTGCCACCCTACTTCTTTGTCATTTTCAAGTATGGATTTGTTTTCTATAGAGAAACATTCAATGAATGAGTAAAAATCAAGCGATGTATGTGTTCGTGCAGGGGCTCATTGTTCTAAGCAGAAAAAAAAAAAAATGCAAAGGTGCAAACAGTTACAGGTAATGTATATCTGCGTGCGTGTGTGTGTGTGTGTGTGTGTGTGTGTGTGTGTGTGTGTGTGTGTGTGTGTGTGTGTGTGTGTGTGTGTGTGTGTGAAGTATGTCCTTAATCTTTACAACATTTCTGTTTGTCTCAAATCAACAGTGGTATTGTACAGATGGTTGATGGAGGTTTAACCATCGATTGAAATGATTTACATTGCCTGCGTTAACAGTTCACTTTGGTTTACTTTCTCTGAGCGTGATCACGCACTCAAAGTTTTGCAACAACTGAGAAAAAAATGTCGACATGTTTTCCGCAATTAGTTCTATATAATCATTCCAACCCCATGCCTGGAACCTTAGAAGACTGTATACGATAGACTGACATATAAAGGTCTGCAGCATACAATTCAATTGCATACATGACTTTGTATATAAACGGAAGCCAACACACATTGTTGAACAAAACACCGAACCGAAGACAGCTTCTTAATCTGTGCATCAATAGCAAACTCCACAATTAATTGTGGAGCGCTAGGTGACTGCACATCAGTCGACCTGTTTTCGCCAGGAGGATAGCCTTTGATAGATCAGTCTATCTGTTCCAAAGCTACTATGAAGGAAATGGTTATCATATGCCAGGTTTGACAATGCCCCATGTTGTAAGACGTGTTATCATCAGTCTCGAAATGAAGT
>JADBJO010007490.1:0-7500 GCA_016801955.1 Conus betulinus | reverse complement strand
GGGAGGGCTGAAATAGAAAACACAAACCTACTTAATGATGCGACAGAGAGATGTATGTTCTATAAAGATTGAATATCTACCCTAACTGTTTGAAGTGTCATCATTATTTTTTTGTTGTTATGCGACTGTATGGCACTATAGTCCTATAGATAGTTTTATATATATTCATAGCTTACGGGCAGATGCCTGTTTTTTATAAGGGCTGTTTAGAAAAATGAACTGAGTATCTCGGTAGCATTTGAGTTCTTAACAACGTAAAGAGAGAAAGAAAACGTGAAAAGAAAAGAGCGCTGTGTCACGAGCTACTATTATGTATGTGGACTCTCTCGGACACAGTAACTAAAAAAGTAAATAATGTTTTAAAAGATCGGGCGGCTCCCGTCCCTCCCCCGCAGTACAATAATTTCTAAAGTTATTTTTTCCTTTTGTATCTATGCTTTGTTGCCTGTTAGTTTCAAATTTTTGAGGTCCTTTTCCTGAAGCTATTTTTTTGGCCCCTGATTGGTTTGGTATGAGAGCGCCGCTTGTCTTCCCCCCTACCTGTTCGCTTCCCTAGTCTATTTCTTTTCCTGTATCCATTTTATTTTGTTCTTTGTACTTTTGCCTTCCCCCCATCCTTCCCTTCTTTGTTGTTCTTCGCCCCCGCGCGTGCTTTTTGTTCACCCCCTGGCATCTCCTCTGCATCGTTCGCGCACATTTATGGCTCTTCTCTCTAATTGTTTTACAGTCTTTCCACTCTCTTTCCTTTCCTTCCTCTTCTTACTCTCAGCATATATCCTCACTCTTCTCCTAGCCCGACCTTTATTCGCTCCCCTCTCCCGCTCTCTTCTCTCTTCAATCTTCTCGTCTCTTCAATTATCTCATGCTTCTTGCCTCTCTTCTCTTCTCTCTTCTCTCTTTCCTTTCTCTTTTTTTTTCCTTCTGATGAGTTGACAAAATGATGCATTTCATTCAACGGAAATTTTCGCCTCTCCATTTTTGTTAAATAACATGATGAGATAGTATCTAACATTTCGCCTGTATTAAAAAAAAACAACAACCACCAAACTACTGTCTGTAGCATCCCTATAAAGGCACTGTCATTTTGAATGGTGTTTGTGTTATTTTAGGCCTAGCCCCAAACTATGTGGATCTTTTTTTGGCGAATGAAAAACAAACGTCATTGCACAATAGCGGCCGGTCGATGGCCAATTCTGGCGTGTGCTTACCGACGGATGCAACGAAATGACAGGTCTAATAATGCAATCATTTTAAATAAACAACACAATAATGCAATGCGTAAACGTAAACGCAAGGGGTCATAGCAAAAACACACAGAGTAAGACGTGATACTAATGGAGAATACTTCAGACGGGGATCAGCACGGACAAGTGGCACACAACAGGGTCACGCGCCCTACAGCACACAGGTTAACTTAACACACTGCAGGCACAAGCTACCGCAGCACATGTCCGAATCTACATCACACGCACCAGCACAACAGATACACACACGACGACACAAACAGCCCCAACGAGCGAGAGATCTTGCGAACCGAGACGTACGGCAAACAAGCAACGGAAGGCCGTCGTGGGAATAGTAATGGCACGCGCACACATGAAACAACTAAAGCATCTTACACTGTAAACAGAATCAACCGATTTCGACAACTACGACAACAGATGTTTTGAAAACACACACACAGCCCACCCAGCACACACCACACACACACACACCCAAACTACATCAGCAGCACAATCTGAGCGAGACAGATGAGTCATAGTGAAATTAGACTAGAGAGTCTGAGAGAGAGATATGAGCTGAGATAGAGAGGAGAGAGAGATGCCTTTTAGGAAGACATATCCATTGCACCCAGCTGCAGGCTGTGCTAAATACAGTGAAACGCTTAAGTTTGAGAGACTGGGAGAGCAGCTGAACTACAAACCGTCTTCGACAACACAGCTTTTAAAACAGCCGTCAACACCAACGCGTATTCTTTGTCAACATCGACGAGTATTTCTTATCACCACCAACGGATATTTCTCGTCACCACCAAGGGATATTTCTTATCAGCTTCAACGGGTATTTCTTGTCGACACCGACGGGTTTTTCTTGTCAACACTACGGGTGTCTTTTTGTCAACACTCCAGGATTTATATTACCCAGGGTTCTTTTCTGTCTACATCACGGAAGATTTCTTGTCAGTACCAACGAATATTCCTTTTTTTTCCACACGAACAGATATTTCGTCTCAACAACAACGGGCTGTTCTTTGTAATCACCAACGGATATTCTGTGTGTCATCACCAACAAATATTCGGTGACTAATTACCAGCGGATATCCCTTGCTATCACACCAACGGATTAACCTTTCCATCGCCAACGGATATTTTTTTTCCCCATCACCAAAAGATATTCTTTGTCATCACCAACAAATATTCCTTGTCATCACCAACAGATATTCTTTGTCATCACCAACAATTATTCCTTGTCATCACCAACAAAGCTTCCTTGTTACTAACGGATATTTCTTGTCATCACCAACGGATATTCCTTGTCATCATCACCACCGAATATACCTTGTCACTATAACGGGTGTCCTTAGTCAACACCAACCAACGGGTATTCCTTGTCAGAATCAACGGATAGTGTGTTTCACGTATTCCTTTAATAATCAATGAATCGACGTGTGTTACCGGGAGAACAAAATCGAAGAGTGCTGAAGCTATATTTGCTCTGCATGGAGCTCGTCTGTGACTTGCTGCCAGCAGCAACATCAGCGTTTTAATGAGAGCACTGTGATCTGGAACAGCAGACACGTGCTGCTGGTGCCACTTTGTCTGTGGATGGGTGTTTCTTGTCTACCTGGAGTGTGTGCGCTTAGAGTCTGTGTTTATATACTGCGGGGCAGCAAATTGTCAGGTCAGGACGGTGAATGCGCGCGCGCGATAAATCCAATCGTGCTTCGTTAATCCAGTAGTCCATTGTGTAATCTCATTTAACACCCCTCTGCCTTCCCCACTGTCTCATCTATTGACCCTGATTGTTATGTAACCCAATTGTGAATGAGAGAGACTGTATTCTTCACCTCAGTGTGTCAGTAATGGCGGAAAAGGACATCATTAAATAAAATCTGCAAGTTATTTTTATTGCCAGGTCTTGCGCTACATTACACAAGACTACCCATATTTTTCTTTCTTTTAATTTTTGATACCCATACAAACCCGCACGTTGATAGTATAGGGCGTGTGCTGGACAACTTTCACGCAGATTTTCGGTTATCTCATGTTATAGTTGCGGAAGTCTAGGCTGGTCTGAACAACTAGACTGTTCAATATAGAGAAACCGCTCTTGATCGTCAGTCCAAGAGGGTCTATGCAGAAAAAAAAAACAACAATTGAGGCATGGCAAGCAACTGAAAATGAAAATGAAAAACTAAATGAATGAAATGATGTGACTTAGAATTAAATAATGTTTCTGTTTTAGCATCGTTCTGTTGAGAATAAGATCCACACCACTATTCATATTGTTTTCAGATCCGTTTCGTGATCATCTGGAGAGCAGTTTTTCATTGGTGCTAGTGGAAGTGGAGGCATGGCTTAAATGAAAGGAAAATAAGTAAAAAGGATAAAGCAAGAGTTCTGCAAAAAGTGCTAACGGCAAGCAGCTCTTTCATTGCTTGTGTGGACGAACGTTCCTATGCCTTGTAAAACTGAGTGGAAAGACGTTCCCTCATCGTCTGTCATTAGTGAATCCTTTTCTTTGAGTGGGCACCTGGCATCTCATTGATGCAAGACGTAGAAAAAGACCTGTTGGTCTAAAGCAGCTGGGAGAATATAATTCATCATTGCAACATTGTGTGTGAGAAAAAAACAAATCCTGAGCCGTGAAGCTTCGTTTTTAACAATAACGGGAAAAAAAACATACCCAGTTATTTTTTTTCCTTAAAATCGCAATTAAAATACCTGATTTCAACCATTCAATGGCAAGGTAATTACACAGGCTGATTTAGTTTACGTGCGACAAAAAGTAAACATGAATTGGAAACCGAAGGAAACGCAAGAGCATCCATATCGTGTTCATCTTGTTTTCAAGGGAGGACAACCCGTACTGCGCTGAAGTCTCTAACGTGACGGGGCATTTCGCTTTTGGAGTTATCGTCTGCTCGTTCCTCCAGTATGTGAAGGCTCCCTCCATCGCTGAAGAGTTGTGGCAGGGGCGATAATGAGAGTTGTGTCCCTTGGGTGCACGTTACGACACCTGCACCGTGAGTTTTCCTCCTGGGTCACGTGATGCTGGTTGCCATGGTTGCGGGTAAGTAGTTGCCTGAGTGAGTGTATTGTGTAGATAATTGTATTATTGCTCGTTTCTTTTCAGTTCTTTCCTCGTTGTTGATGTTTTTGTTGTTGTGTTCTTCTCTCTTCTTCTTCTTCTTCTCTTCTTCTTCTTATTCTTCTTCTTCTTCTTTCTTCTTCTTCTTTCGTCTTTCGTCTTCCGCGTATTCAGACGTCTATCACCTTTGCCATTGTTATTGTCGTTTCTTGTTGTTGGTGATGGTAGTGTGGTAGTGGTAGTAATAGTCATGTGCTCCCGTGTAAGTGTGTCCGCATGCGTGCGTGCGTCCATGCGTTATGCAATCGCGAGCGTGCGTGTGCGTATGTGTGTGTGAGCACGTAGGTCTGCACGGGTGCGCGTCTCTCTCTCTCTCTCTCTCTCTCTCTCTCTCTCTCTCTCCTCTCTCTCTCTCTCTCTCTCTCTCTCTCTCTCTGTGATCGTGCGCGCGAGCGTGTGCATGTGTGTGCGAGTGTGCTTGTACGTGCGCGCGCATGTGTGTGTGTGTGTGGGTGTGTGTGTGTGTGTGTGTGTGTGTGTGTGTGTGTGTGCGTGCGTGTGTGTGTGTGTGTGTGTGTGTGTGTGTTGTGGTGTGTGTGTGTGTGTGTGTGTGTGTGTGTGTGTGTGTGGTGCGTGTGCGAAAGCGTGTACCTGAGAGGAGCTCGCCTAGAGAGAGAGGAAGAGGAAGAATAAGAGAAAGAAAGAAGAGCGAGAAGAGAGAGAGAGAGGGACGAGAGGAGAGGAGACGAGAGAGAGAGAGAGCGAGAGAGAGAGAGAGAAAGCAGGCTGTCACTCAAACTCAGATCCAGATCCAGACCTCAGTTGTCGAGAGAATCTCTAAGAAATTATGGACACTGCATGGTTATTACTCACGTATTAGAGAAAACATCATAAACCAATGTCCGAACCAAAATTAATGGGCCTTGTTGCAGCACACAAATATCACAACCTTACAAATGCTCACCCGCTGACTCTTAGTGAGGATGCTGCGGTCAAATTGTCATCCTGATACAGGACATCACATCGGGTGCCATTCAGCTGTGACGCTCTGACCCCATTACGGAGGGTCATTCTGGTTGGTTTTGTTTGCTGACGTGTCATGTGTTCCTGTCTACTTTGGAACAAAATGTCACAATTGTCACAATGTGCGAATGTGTGTGTGGTTTGGGACCAGGTCATACTTGTCACTTGGAGTATGTGATGTAGGTACACAAGATGACAGGAAAAAAGGGAGCACGCCTAACCGATCATCATTGACGGATCAGGATTTAATGAAAAAAAAAAAAAAAAAAAAAAAAAACAGCTGTCGAAATCGAATAAGCATAAATTAAAATCAAATGCTAAGAGAAAAAGCTAAAAAAAAAATGCAAGTTTAGTATGAGTTGATCATTTAGACGTATCTCCTGGTACGATCGTTCTTTGAAAATAGCAAGAATACTGATACACGGTTACAGACTGATCCAATTTCAAAAGAATGTCATCATCATCATCATCATCATCATCTTCGTCGTCGTCGCCGCCGTCGTCGTTGTCGTCATCGTCACCTTTGTTGTCTTTCTTATCTTTGTCCTTGTCATTGTCCATCGTGAGTAAAGATGACGTGTCGTTCTGGTCAACATCAGAAAACAACTACTAGTCAGATATGCAAAAGACCAGGTTTATTTTTTTTCCGGTTTCCTTTCTTTTTTAACCCATTTCATTTTTTTTTTTCTTTTTAACACCAGCACCGCCACCATCGCCATTGCTATTAGAAAGCATCATCACCATCATCGAAATTAGCATCGCCGAAGGCAAGAAGAATCAGACTTGCTTAGTTTAGTCTTCATCACCGTGTCGAACCTAGGGGAAGAAAAAATGACCCACCGTCACGACCAAAAGGATATAATAATGTTTGGTGACATTTCGCTCCACAATGCATGAATCCAAGGTGTGTGTGTGTGTGTGTGTGTGTGTGTGTGTGGTGTGTGTGTGTGTGTGGTGTGTGTGTGTGCGGGCGGGCGCGCGCGTGCGTGCGTGCGTGCGTGCGTGCGTGCGTGCGTGTAGCTGTGTGTGTGGTGTTGTGGTGTGTGTGTGTGTGTTGTGTGTGTGTGTGTGTGTGTGGGTGTGTTGATGACGGAGGAGAGAGAGAGAGAGAGAGGAGAGAGAGAGAGGAGAGAGAGAGAGAGAGAGGAGAGGAGAGAGGAGAGAGAGAGAGAGAGAGAGAAGGCGAGGGCAGACAGAACAGACAGGACTGACAATCAGACAGGACAGACATAGACAGACAGACAGAGATTCAGGCAGAATCAAAACATTTGCGTTTTCCTATTTGAACCCTATTGTTTACGGGGAAAAAAGGAAGAGGCACGTTCAATATGATTACTGAAGCTCTGCGTTTGGCTGTTTCTTTTTTTTTTTTTTTTGTTATTCTCTAGAAAATGATGACGCCATTGTACACACACACACACACACACACACACACACACACAACACACACACACACACACCACACACACACACACATATATAGATATATATTATATATATATATTTATATATATTTTTTTTTTTTTTTTTTTTTTAACATTTCTTCTGTCTTGGATCATTTCTTCTATCTGATCTTCAATAATTTTTGATACTTTATTCCTGAGTTCACATTTCTAGTGAGGGTCTTTGGTGTGTGTGTGTGTGTGTGTGTGAGTGTGTGTGTGTGTGTGTGTTGTGTGTGTGTGTGTGTGTGGTGTGTGTGTGTAGTGTGCGTGCAGTGCGGCGTGTGTGCGTGCGTGCAGTGCGTGCTTGTGTGTGTGTGTGTGGGTGTTCTCTTCGCACGCTTCCGCTCGTCTCAAGGTTTAGAACATGTTTATTTTCATTATTCAAGTTTTCTTCTTTTTTTTTCTTTGTATATTCCTTTGCTTTTCTTAAACGTTCAATGGAAACATGCCGTAAACCCTCCCTCCCCTTCTCCTTAGCACCCATTCCATGCTTCCCCCTTCAATTCGTGTCTCTTAACTGCAGGCTCGGACACTCTTGACGTCTTTACTTACTGGCTTAAGAAGGAAATTGCGAGATACAAACTAAAGGGGACAGGCGAGACCAAAAGTCCATTCTTGTTGAATGCAGTATGTGTCTTGGGGGTTGGCTGGGTTTACTATTTGGTTATTGCTCCAATTATGTATGGAAATTTTTAGTTTGCTCTTCTGTTTTGATTCGTAT
>JADBJO010007489.1:95000-112057 GCA_016801955.1 Conus betulinus | reverse complement strand
TGTCTTTTGATACAAAGCGTCTGGATTTTTCTTATATACTGACGTTTGGTGTGCTGACTTATTAGACAGGATAGGTTAAATGTTAACGAGCTGAGATTAGTAACGGCTTCGTGCATCTTTTTCTACGGATATAGAAATCAGTTACACTGACAAAAGACTCTCACCTGCGTACAGTGTCATGTGTCATGTAAAAAAAATGTTTTCCAGCATTGCTTCCTGGTTCCAAAGATGTTGACGAAACCCCTAAATCTATGAGACAAGTGATTAGCACATGAATATTTAGTAAGGAAGTCTTTGCGGTGCATGTTTATATACGCGCTAGAATTTCAATCATGTATCGAATTTTCAATATTTCCAGAGAACCTGATACATGCCGAAGGCGCGCATTTCAGTTTTACAGTGTACAAATATTGTTTTGCGAAAAAGATAATGAAGTAGAAAATAGAATCAACAGCGATCGTTACATCATATCCTAAAAGCTCAAGTTCTTCTGCCATCAACGCCGTCAACATCGTTATTCATGCTTCTGTAATTTTGAATCCTTCCTCAAAGCTGCAGGAATTTGATCGATGTCGCTACCGAATTTGTGAACACACCTTCGACTTATACTTTTTCTATCAACCCAGTAATTACCTTCTCAATATACCCTTTCTATCAACCTTATAATGACCTCAATATACCCTTTATATCAACCCTATAATGATGATGATGATGATGATGTTGATTTTTACAGCGCCTATTCTCTAAAGATTAAGGCTCTAAGCACTTATATGATATAATAAACACTCTCGTTAACACAACGAGCTGCCTACCTAGGTAGTGCCGACTGAAGAGCTGCCTGTTGGCGCATCATTTAGTCGTTTCCCGTGTTATCCGGTCAATATCGTTCACTAAATTTCCTTATTTCCTTCATTCTTTCTATTTCTCACGCAGGGTGCATGCTATGTGTAGCGTGTCATCCATACCAACGGCCTACTGGTCTTCCTTCCGAAAGTTGGTGATGGGATTTTACGTGTGTGCAGGATGTTCAGTCTCATTCGAAAGACTGTATGGGAAATGGAGTCAGAACCAATGTTAACTCCGAGGGAAAAATCCCCCTGCAACCGAAACGGCCCGGCGGAGATTCGAACCCGCAACTCCTGTATCACCAAGATTACGAGCCCGGCGCTCTACCAACTGAGCTATTCCTGCCCCCCTATACTGACCTTCACAATATACCCTTTATACCAACCCTATAATGACCTTCACAATATACCATTTATATCAACCCCTATATGACCTTCTCAATATACCCTTTATATCAACCCTATAATGACCTTCACAATATACCATTTATATCAACCCTATAATGACCTTCTCAAGTATACCCTTTATATCAACACAATAACGACCTTCCCAAATATACTCTTTATATCAACACATAATAATACTTTCTAAGTATACCCCTTTATATCACAACCCAATAACGACCTCTCCCAATATACTCTTTATATCAACACAATAATAACCTTCTCAGTATACCCTTTATATCAATCCAATAATGACCTTCTCAATATGCTCTCTTTACATTAACCCTATAAACGACCTTCTCAAACACTTTTTACCCGCGCCCCATCTTTAGCCCCTCCACCCTTCCCGCTGCGTCACCCCCCTCCCCCACCCCCCCCCCCCCCCCCCCCCCCCCCCCCCCCCAAGACAAAAAAAAAAAAAAAAAACACACTACAAAAATAAACTGAACTTTCTGCAAATGACAGCACTACCAAGTAAAAAAAAAAGAGAAAAAAAAAAAAAACCCAACACAGTCACTTTGTATCATTCTGCCATCCATCCCATCGGTACAATCCCTCCCTGATTTGGTTCTTTCCCGCGGGAAGTAGTTCGAAGTCGATTCATCTAAGCCAGCAGACCGTAAGCGGCATGTCCCAAGGGACCTGAGACTTTCTTTTTTTTTCTTTTTTTTTTTTTAAATTTTCACCTGCTGTGCTGTCCTCTCCGCTGCTGACCAAGCAGTGCCCCACAGAGACAGACAGGAGCTCTGGTGTTGTCGCCGTCTCTTGCAGACTCTGCGGCTTGGTTGTTCAGACAGGCGAGGTCCATGGGAGAGAGAGAGAGAGAGAGAGATAGAGAGAGAGAGAGAGAGAGAGAGAGAGAGAGGAGAGAGAGAGAGAGAGGAGAGAGAGAGAGAGAGAGAGAGGAGAGAGAGAGAGAGGGGTGTGTTGGAGACAGAAAACATAAAGCTTAAGGGTGGAGCAAGAGATCAAGAGAGGGTGTGTGAGGAAGTAACATACCTTAAGGCAAAGCCATCAAGAAGGGTGTGAGAAAGAGAGCTCGAGGAAAGAAAGAAAGAAAGGAGAAAGAAATGAACTTATCTGACTATACACACTCACGCGCACGCGTTTACTGCGCGCTTATTGAGTACACACACACACGCACACGCGCGCGCACGCGCACACACACACACACACACATGCACAACACACACACATGCACACACGCACACGCACACACACACACACACACACACACACACACACGCGCGCGCGCGCGCGCGCTGCGCGCACACACTCACTTACACATATTCAGACATATCTAGTAATTGCTGCACTGCGAACATGCACATCAAAGTAGATGTAGCTTGTGTAAAACACATCCATAGTTCCCTATACATGAACTCTAACTGTGTTATTTTGTTCAACGCATTTTGCATTAATCATGTTAGTCTACTCCTTGTAGTGGTTTGGTAATGGAATGAGAGAAGGCAATGCCCTGATATACAAGCGTTGAATGATACAGGCATAGACATATACACAGACAGACAGCCAGAGAGGGAAGAGAGGTAGAAAACGAGACAGAGAAACAGAAAACGACGACAAACTTATACAAAATGACCAACGCCCAGGCTAGCAGACAAACCGATCGGCAAACAGACACATGAACAAGTAGGCACGCAGGCGAGCAATGGGGGACATATTGAATGGGAAAAGAACGCGAACGCGTGTAAAGACCTGAGAAGTGAAAACGTCCTACACTGCAGAATTCAGAGGAAGCTAGTGTTTGTAATTTGATTCTCCGGAACACCTCTCTCCTGAGTCGCACAGTCTGACTGTCAGATCTGATTTTGTCAATGCCAATGCATGGTCTGGAATACACATTGGCTGCTTAAGTGCAATGCGACTAAAGTGCCGGTGTACCCAGGCCCAACACCCCACCCCCCCCCCCCCCCCCCCCACCCCCCCCCCCCCCCCCCCCCCCCCCCCCGAATAGTTTTATACCCCGGGTATAGAGCAGCCGAGGATGTTTCAATCCCCGGTGTTGGATCTAGCCTAGGCGATGTTATACCCGTCCTGGCAGGAATATACCCCTTGTGTACACTTCTCTCACCCTACTGGTCTGTATTACATTTATATTGCAGGTACGAATTCTACTTACGCTCACTGTATGTTTGCTTGTTTCGATGTGTGTATACCAACGAGGACAGTGTTCATAGTCAACTAAAGCTCACTGCTGATTATCATGCTGTTGCAGTGTGGAAAGACATGATTTTCAATCTTGCACAGTCACTAAATTATTTATACGTATTTCGTCAGTTTCCACCAGTTTGCTATCGCGGAGGTCTGGAAATGGATGACTTTCTCAACGAATAAATTCTGATTTTTTTTTTACAGTTCGGAAGACAGTAGTGATGAAAGGAAATATTTCTGATACAGTGACGTCTTGTTTGGTTTAATTCATTTGATATTTACGTTTTGGCTTCTTTTAACTGCAAGTAGCTCTGCTACTATTACAAAAAGCAAGGAGCTAAGTTATCATTCTTGATGAAACTCTTTCAGTTGGGAAACAATCTGACATCCACTCCTCATTGTAAGCAAAGCTTTTGTGTTTTGCATCACCATGGATATTTGGCAGATATGTTGTAGCTCTAAGCTGAATATACACTGCCTTAGAAAAAAGTCTAAAGCAATTATTGCCCTGTCTTATTCAAGTGGTATGTAATGTCATCAAGCAGCCTCAAGTGGGTAGCAGTATTATGGTTTTTGATAAAAGCGGTTAGTATTTATTTACAAGTGATTTTTTTCATGAATGTCTGGATCAGTGTTAGTTATATGACTGGTCTGTAACTGGACACGTCACCATTTTCCTTTATTCTTTTCCTGTTGTTGACATGTAGCGGACGCGCGAATGGATAGCGAGACAACTGTTGGTGTCAGTTTACAAATCACTTTGATGGGTCGTCCTTCATCCTGATCAAGCTACCAAGAAAAGCAGTTAGTATTTTAGATAAACTGGAAAATGAATTTTATTGTGTGGATGTACACATTTTAGTAGACAAATAAGGTAGTGAAAGATCTACTGACCGCAGGTTGATTCAGGTTGACAGCAGGAAAGACTGCTACCCAAGATCTTCTTGAGAGGGCACCTAGGACCCCATGGCAAAAGCTTGGCCGTGTCTGGAGTTGTACTGTCTTTACCTGTCAGCGGAACAGCAATGAGTGAGGCTGCGGGATGCACACAGCAGTTGCTTGACGGTGGCGTTTTCGCCTGTGGACTCTGCAGTCATGAAATGTGAGCTGGTACACCCATGTGATCGCTCCCGTGGAGGTTCTGTCGTGTCACATTTAGTGGCCATTACACAATGGCATCTATCAGACAGCAGGAATGTCCCTTGACGTCTTAATGGAAATCCCTGTGCTTACCTGAACTCCTATGTAAACACAGCGCAGGCTTCCAAGTGTGGTACAGGATTGCTTCCAGCTAGTTCGTTTAGCACTTGACGGAGTACTTTTGGGGTGCCGCTCGCACCTTCGAGTATATCTTTTCTTTAGAAAACAAGCCAACAATCAGATTGTACGCCTAGCCAAAATAAAAAAAGACAGTCGACTTACCTCTTCCAAGCTCCAGGATCAATCAGAATAGAATTATTGATAAGGATATTGTTCGCCAGCCAGCCGTGTAAAAACGACTACAGAAGAAGAGTAACAGAGTCCCCATTGCTGCGCAATGTAGCTGCTTGTAGCGTTGGCCTTCAAAGTGAAATACGTTATGAAGGAATGCATGCGCGGCGATGCTGATGACCAGATCGTCTGGGTATCGATAAGAAATCTTTACTATAAAATATGTGTTTCAAAAAACTATGAACAAATCAGTATGAGAGGTATTAATATAAAAACTCACAACGTCGTTGGAGACTACAAGTTGCATCCTAAAATGGACCCATGCGCTGAATTCCACCATTGGATCATTTACAGCTGGTGTCCTTAGCTGAGAGACGAGTGGGAGATACGAAACGCAATTTTGCAAGCCAGGTATCGACTTGGGCAGAAAGCGTTTTTAGAGTGCCCTTTGCTCTTGATACTGAAGGTCTTCCAGAGGGATAGGGCAGGCTGGGAGAGAGATTTTAAGGAGATGACAAAAAAACATTTGCTCTGACCTCTGTAGTATCGGTATGTGTCCACCTGTGCGATCTGTTCGTCTACGTAACCAACCACTCCCCACCCTCTCTCGCCACATCAGGCTGTCTTTATATTTTTGTTTCGCAATGGTCACTGGAGGATCGTTGCCAGCTTTCTAAGAGTACATGCTGTTTCGTTATCGAGGCTGAGTCTCTGCGGTCTCATTTCATCGATCTAGAATCACAATGACTGCTCCTTTATCAGTGGGACAAAACTTCTGCTACACGCAAGATATACAGTTTGTAGAGCACTTCACTTTTCTTTGGCCGTGAGCAGTCTCTCAGCCGTCTGTTCAAAGCGTAGTTTTCTGTATAGATACATGCACGCATGCTTACAACACACACACACACACACACACACACACACACACACACACACACACACACACACACACACACTCACACACACACACACACAAAACGGCGCGCACACACACACACAGACGCACACACACAACACACGCACCCCACGCATGCACACATGCACGCCCACACACTCACGTACGCCATGCGCACGCGCGCGTATACACATACACACCACATCACACACATACAAATACACACACACCACACACACACACACACACACACACACACACCACACACACACACACACAAACACACACACACACACACACACACACACACACACACACACCACACACACACACACTAAACACAAACAGACACACACACACACACACACACACACACACCACACACACACACACACACACACACACACACATCTTAACTTCCTTTGTTAGACACGCAGCTTCAACTCGCTACATCTATTCAGAACAACAGACCGTATGCGTCATGCTTCCAGCAAAATCCGACTTTGAGACTTCCAGCCAGTGTTCTCCATTTCATTCCTGCCAAAGGCGTGTGTCCCCAACGTCCAGACAGGCTTTCAAAGTGACCCTCCATGTCCTCTCTGTCGCTGACTGATGGTCTTCATACACAGTGGTCTGGAATCATGGAACAGAGGAAAGAGAGGGGGCGGACAGCGTCTGGTGGCAGTCACGTTGGGTGATGTTCGTGATAATCATAAGAACCCTTTCAAAGTCAACAAGTCCCTCTCTCTCAAACACACACGCACGCGCGCGCGCACACACGCACGCACGCACACACACACACCACACACACACACACACACACACACAAACACACACACGAGCGCGCGCGCGCGCGCAGACTCTCTCTCTCTTTCTCTCTTTCGTCTCTGTCTCACGCTCACACAGAGGCGCGCACGCGCACGCACTCCGCACGGACAACGGACACACAGACTCATATGCACACAATATGCACACACAGACACACGTAGACACACACACACACTCAGAGACAGACAGACAGACAGAGAGAGAGAGAGGAGAGAGAGAGAGGAGAGAGAGAGAGAGAGAGAGAGAGAGAGAGAGAGAGAGAGAGAGAGAGGCAGGCTTTTTAACCTACTGTTGCAATTGGAATTTGCTACTTCCAACTTGACTGACTTGAAAAAGTGTCACCCTGTATATGCAGTGTTAATGCTGATTGTACCATTTTGTTCCTTCCCATCAGCGAACAGCTTAAACTGCACACACTGTATAATTGAGTAGATGTTTAGTGTTTCGTCCCCGAGGCCACAAGGCGCAGTGTTTTGTGTACCTGTGTGCCAAAGTAGGGTCTGAAAAATAGCAACCGACGACAAAAAAAAAAAAACCCAAAACCATACCAAGGCAACCAACTAACCAGCCAAAAAACCAACCAACCAACCAAAACCAGTTTACGTCACAGTCCACATCGTTTACTCATGTTAGCTGTTGGACTCGTGCTGCTAGTGCGTAATGGACAGAGGTTCAGTGGGAATATAGTTCCATAGATTTCATGTCCTAGAAACTTTGAAAGTCAAGAAGAAACAAACACACACACACACACACACACACACACACACACACACACACACACACACACACACACACGCACGCACGCGCGCACGCATGCACGCACGCACGCACGCACGCACACACACACACACACACACACACACCACATCAGATCACATCTCATACTGCATTATGATAAAATGATAAAATTCTGTAAAAATGGTCAGCAACGATGAGTCTGGATGGAAACAAGATGTTTGTCCCTTTATAAGAAAAAAAATCATAAGACCACCACCCCCTACCAGCCTTCCACTTCTAATCCTTTCTGCTTTCCCCATATCCCCTATCATTGCCTACAAAGACGAAGAAGAAGAAGAAAGAAAGAAAGAAAAAGAAAGAAAGAAGAAGAAGAAGAAGAAGAAGAAGAAGAAGAAGAAAGGCAGATCACCAAACAGCAATTAACAGCGTCTGACCGCACTGACAGGAGAAGAGCAGCCGAGAGGTTTTGACCTTTGGAAAACATCTTTCCATTTCCTCTAAGCTTGAGCAAGTAGTTCCAGTTTAATACCCTTGTCGAACTGCTCGTGGCGGACAGTTAAACCTGTGTCACACACGCTGACTCTCTCGTTCTTGTAAAAGCAGCAGAAAAAAAGAAAAGCGTTGCTATTGCGCTCGCTCTTTCGCTCGTCTTACCATTTTATGGCCACGACCGGTGAGTTTCTAGGAAAGTAGAATGCAGATTGATTGCATATGTAACTTTTTACATGTACGGCAGATTTCATTCACGGCCCAGTTTACATCCCTTTATAAGAAAAACAAAAAACATAAGACCACCACCCCCTACCAGCCTTTCACTTCTAATCCTTTCTGCTTCCTCCATATTTCCTATCATTTCATAGACGTTTTGTCTATGTTGAAAATCGTGTTTGACGGGATCTGGACACAAAATCGTACTGCGGACACGACTATTCTCAAGATCTTGATGCTCCTCGTACTTTTTATAAAGATTCGATTATCCTAATCTTGGTGGAAACTTCAGTTCTATGTCGTCATCTTTCTCTATCATCCACGATGCCCACGACCTCTATCATTAGCCCTGGTAGTCAAATGATCATCTGCACAACGAAAATGTCTTGTTTGAGAAGCTGAGCATGTTGAACTTCCTGCTGGAATATTGGTAATTCATATGTGTGAGTTAAATAGCCCGCGCAAGGGCGAGGACTTGAACGAGAGAGTAGCTGGGAGTGACAAGGCTTTAGGTTTCTATAGGCGGCAGACCCACAACCAGTGTCCTTTCCATTAGTGCCAAGTGGAAAGTTTGCTTTGGGGTCAATTAGGAAAACAGAGACCACACAGTTGAGTTTCCCACTTGGTGGTTGAAGCCGGGATATATTATGACAGTAAACCCTGTCTTGCAGTCTTTGTCTGGAATGGATCCCTGTAGCATCATCTTCATTATCGTTGTCCTCACAGATCAGTATCTTAGACAGTTTCAAACCATGCGGCCCTTCGTGCCATTCAACGGTGATCTCAGTTTCGATTTCCTCTCCATCTCTATACCTGTGGAGAGTCCGTCGGTTTCGGCCAGTTCACGGGCACTGTCGTTGGACGGACATGATAGCTCCCTCTGGAGCGGGATGGGGTTGGAGGGGGGGGGGGGGGTGCTCACTCAAACTAGTTCCGCGACTAATCAGTAGAAAGAAACTCGTAAAAGAGCGTGGCAGCAGAGAGTCCTCAGAAGAGAAGCCCCCTTCAAGCAAGTGTTTCGGCCCTTATCTCCTGACACTCTAGGGGGGTTGGGCCACACCCGGTTCATGACTCCGGATGTCCCTCTACTGCCCCCTTTTCCCATCTTGGGACGAGCCATGGCTGGGATTCGAACCCATGACCCTCTGGACATGCTCATTTTCCACTTCATGACTCGCACTCTAACCACTGAGCCACTAGGGCACTTGATATTTGTAGGGAAATCTAAGCCTTATGAAGTTCACTTTTGTTCCTCCTTGACCAAATCCAGCTTGAATACCTCTCTGCCGCTTCTGCCATTGCTTTCAGGGCTCTGTTTTTTTCCTCCCTGCAACTGAGAGCTGTTTCATGAGGCTGTATGCAGACATTCCTACAAATCCCCTCGCTCCAATTTCTGCAGTGAGGACTTTGACCTGATAGCCTACTCTCCTCAAGCTGTTTGCCAGATCAGCATACTTTTCAGTCTTGTAGATTTGAGCTGCCTCCATTCTGTTCTCATATGGCACCGTGAGCTCGATCATGATCAGCTGCTTGGTTGACTGAGAGTGGACTACTATGTCTGGTCTCATGCCACTCTTGCTGATGATCTCTAGATGACTCTTCCATTCTGGGGGGTCTGCAGTGCATTCCCAGTCATCTGCCCCGTCCAGCAGACTCTGCCTGCATGTTCCGAGTGGCACTGTTGTTCTTGGCCATGATTTGCTACCTCCTGCCGTGAAGAATGTTGCGGGTGCTTTTGGAGTCGTGATTTTCCTTTTTGTGGTGTTGGTAGTAGCCCAGTCTGCTTGTACAATCTCTTTGAGCACTTGGTTGTGCCTCCATGTGTACCTTCCTTGAGCCAGGGCTACTTTACATGAGCTTAGGACATGCTCCACTGTTTGTTTTTCATGGCAGAGGGGACATGCAGGATCGTCTGTTTTTCCCCACTTCACCAGGTTTGCATTTGAGGGCAGAAGGTCACATGCAGATCTGAGAATGAAGCTGATCCTGAGAGGGGCCATGTGCCAAATGTCATTCCAAGTGAGACTTCTTTGGAGTGCATTCTCCCACGTTGTCCATTGCCCTTGCTGGCTCTGCTGGACTGCTTTTTGGAGTCTTTTTTTGGTCTTCTTCTTTTCTCATCTCCTGAATCATCATGTCTCTTTTGGCTTTTCCTTTGGCCTTTGACCACCACTCAGTTTTGGTCACCCCCCTGTCCTTGTCTGTTGGTCTGTGTGTGTCCTGTTATTTCTCTGATCTTGAGACTTCCTTTTGCAGAATCAAAATTAAATTTTGATGAAATCAAATTTTATCGTTAGAAGGAGCTTTGTGGGGTGGTGACCAGCGTATATTGACTAAGAACAGGCATAACTAAGGACCACCAATTTGACTTGGCGGCAGTGCAGTGTCCCATCTGGGGGGTGCCTCTAGAGGACTTGACACTGACTTTTCCTGAGGTTTGTAGGTGCCAGGACTGTGACAGAGCATGCCGGGGTGTTAATGTAGACAGGATGAATGCGTGGGCGTAAGGTAACGTATAGCCCAGCCGACCACAAAGGGACACATCAGGGCTGTCACTGCGTTGCAGTCAACCCAAGTCATTAAAAAAAAAAAAATCATTCACACAACACTCTTAAACACACTTTCTAAAAACACACCGGGAATTTCAAAACTCTTTCCTCCGTAAAATCTTAGATCAGATGAAATATGTTAATCTCCTTAAAAATGTTGGGTGGTGTGTGTGTGTGGGGGGGGGGGGGGAGGGGTAATGCCACTGGAGTGGGACCTAACTGAAGTGACATAATGTCCCAACTGGGTCCGCAATCTAATACCATCAGCATTGGGAAGCTTGAAAATTAGCGACCGACGGCTGATGGAGTGCATTGCCCCCAAAAAGCAGAACTAGAGTTCAGTCAGTTTAGACCAGTTTCACTTCCGAATGTTAGCGGTAAAATCCTCGTTGTCATAGCTAGGAGGCTGACTACATACGTAACAGGAATTGATTGCTTTGATGTCTCGGTCTAGAAATGAAGCATCCAGGAAACGTTTGGCTATGTAGAACGTGCCACTAGGATTTCAAAAGCGATCCAAAGAGATAAGTCAGAGAACAGAGCCCTCGAGCTGTTGTGACTAGAATTGGCAACTGTGTATGGACCAGCTCCACACAAGATAATTCAACTGGCACTTGAGATGCATCATGTGATAAAGAACATTTGAAAATTGCTGAAGAAGTATCTTTCATGCCTGCTGAATAAAGATATCCAAACGGAAATACACAATGGCCTTCATCAGTCTGGAAATAATCATATACTAGGCTATTCATTTTCTCCAATACTGTTTGTGTGGGTAATTGGGGTCACCTCAAAAACGGCAGTGAGTCACAATGGCTTAGCAAACATCAGAAATTGATATTAAATGCCCCTCTCTAATTTTACACTGATAACAAAATAGTTCAAGATAGATGGAACATGCAAACTTCTGAAGCAGTATGACGAGTCGGTCGAATAGTCAGGGCACTTTCAGTCCAAGAAATCGCAGAGCTCCTCCCTGCAGAACTGAACAGTAGCTGAAACATTTACGTTCACATTAAACAGTGAAGCAAGTCCACCAATGAAGAAAGAACCATTGAAGAGCCTTGGAAGATGGTACGATATCTCCTTGAAAGGTACACACGGGGGAAACTAAACCTGCCCGGTGGCATAAAAAGGCCAGTACGTGTACGACAGGTATTCTTGCAAATAGAAAGTCTGTTGCCGGCAGCTCATGCTAATCCCAGAGGTCTTTCAGCCTCAACTGACAGGCTGGGACTGGGATCAACAGAAATGAAGTGGTGGTCAAAGGCAAAGGGAAAAGCAAATGGAGGCATGATATACTAGTCACATAAAGTTAAGCACAGGCCTTTGCACACAGGGGGTTGATTCATCCCTTCAAAAAACATTGTTTTTTTTGTTTATGCGGCAACCAATGATGGAATCTCACACAGCAGTGTGTAATCCAGCCTGTGTCAACTGGTAGTGCGCACGGGGGTCTTGATGACCTCGTTACCGCGCGGGATAAAAAGTGCAAAGTTGCGTTAACTGTGCCTGTTTTGCATCAAGCTTGCTGGCGACACAAGATGTGTAACATGAAAAATTCTTTTTTCCCGTGCAAGAGCAGTCTCTCAAGTGAGTTTTATGCCCCTTCTTTTGGCTGTTTAAGCGCGGGGTTGGTTACTGTCAGCCCTTTTCTCACCATGCCACCACGAAGAAAACTTAGCACCTTTGACAAAACCAGGGCGATTGCGTGGATACAAGATGGCATTGCAAGGCTGAAGTGGCGCGACGACTTGGTGTGCATCATTCAGTTATTGTTAGACTGAATCAGCGTTTTAGGGCGACCAACAACGTTTGAAGAGAGGCCACGGTCAGGTCGGCCTAGGCAGACTACTCCCAGAGAAGATCGTTTCATCGAGAGGCAGGCCCTATTGCAGCGGGATACCCACTTCCACCAGCATCCAGAGGCAGCTTCGTATGGCAAATAACACCATCCTCAGCCGTCAAGCCATACGAAACCGTCTTCACCACTTCGGCCTCAGATCACGTCGCCCAGCTGTTCGACCACGACTGCTAGCAGCCCATAGGCTGGCTCGCCGAGCTTTCTGCCATCGTCATGTGAGATGGAACCAACAACAGTGGTCCCAGGTCCTCTTTTCAGATGAGTCGCGGTTTAGTCTGAACACACATGACGGCCGAACTAGAGTTTGGAGGCGTGTTGGTGAACGTTACATTGATGCAGCTGTTCGCCAGACCAGGGCCTTTGTGGGAAGATCTGTTATGGTATGGGGTGCCTTCAGCCTCCACCACAAGACACCACTCTACCATATTGATGGAAACCTCACAGGCATCTGCTATCGGGATGAAATCCTGGCGCCTTTCGTTGTTCCGACCATGCAACGGATAGGACCCATGGGCAGTCTTCCAAGACGACAATGCTCGGCCACATAGGGCCCGGGTGGCCGAAAACTTCATTGTGCAGGCCGGCATCAACAGGATGATCTTCCCGGCGTATAGTCCCGACTCAATCCCATCGAGCATATGTGGGATGAGTTGGGGAGACGTGTGAAGGAGAACCATCCACCTCCCAGAGACCGCCAGGATCTCTTCCAAATGCTGCAACTGGAATGGCAGAGAATCCCTCAGAGGGTCATCAGAACACTGGTCAACTCGATGAGGAGTCGCTGCGTGGAATGTCTCGCCATGGGCGGTGGCCACACCCACTATTGAATTGTGAACTGAACAGATTTTGCGAACTTTGATTTCGACCCATCCTCTGTTTAAATGTCTGTAAATCAACAACCGTTCATTCGATCCCAATGAATTCAATGTACGTTGGAACAAGATAATGAATTAAATCTGTTCCCAATTTCAAAATCGTGGCTTTTATATTTTGGAAATTATGCGGGTACATGTAAACTGTGCTTAACTTTATGTGACTAGTATATTACAGGAGTTGAATAAAAGAAGAGGATTTCAAAACAATCTACATTGCAGTCCAGCATCGAAGACTGGGGCAATGGACTTTAAAGGAGAACACACAGTCCAAGGAAATCTTAGTCTAAGCTGGAATGAGGTATGGTCGATGGCACTTAGGGGAGGTAAATACACCAACAGGGCACTCCCACGGGTACTGATGAAGACTTTTGGTATTCCACTCAGAATTAATCAAAAGAAATTCTTGTAGTAGAAATGAGGTCTAGTTTCATCCTCAAATCTGTAAATGGTCTCCTACCCTCTAAAAGACAAAGTGAAGTCGGAGAAGTCAAATTATCGAGCCTGTCAGCTGGCAAACCAGCAGTGCAGCATATCTTTGGCGCAGGCACTGTAGTGCCAGCCTACGGCAATGAGGAACAGGCCGTACCAGGTACATCAACCACTTCGTTAAATTTTATTATTCCCAGGTTACAAAATTATTGAAAAAAAAAAACTTAGATGAAGCAAAAATGATGTGCAAAATGCAATGATGAACAGACACGACAGAATGGAATGGACGGTTGGTGCCCATTCTGGACGGTGAATAAATTAACAACAACAACAACAAAGCTGCCATGTCAAATATTACGAGGAAAAAAGTATAAAATACTTTCAAGAAGAAAGACAGGTGAATGTTCCACAGAAGAATAAACACATTAGACGTTAGTATGGAAAACTATTCAAAACTGCAAAATCAACTAGCGATAGAAAAGAGGAAATACTAGCACAGAACTTCCAACAGGCAGGGGAGGTAAATACACCAACAGGGCACTCCCACCGGTACATAGAAGCAGGGTTTATTGGACAGACCCAGCAGCGCACAGCAGACACCTTCCAAAATGGTTAAACCCACGAAGAGATCATCAGGTTGAGCGGCACGAGACTGATGAAGACTTTTGTATTCCACTCAGAATTAATCAAAAGAAATTCTTGTAGTAGAAATGTACTGTAGCACATGAAAGCAAAATGGAGGAGCTCGCAACTCCCGGATTGAGAGGTATGCCAGTCTAGCCAGCAGGATGATGGAATCTGGCTTCCAAGACAGTCTTCACCATAGATATTGGAGCAACGGAGTTTGTCGTGTCATCTGCCTTTGATCTCATCAAGCAGCTCCCCCTTTCCGGAAAAAAGAGGGACCATGGAGCGCTAAGGGAAAGAGTTCCAGATTATTGGATCGTGGAGAAACAAAAGGAAACACAGGACTTACATTTCCCGGATTACAACAGATGTACAATGGCTACGTGAGTAAGACGATATGTGCCAATGCCAGTTTGGTGTTTTAGTGTCTCGATGCCCGACCATCCAGAAATTGCGGGTTCGGATCGCGGCAGCGGGAAGAAAACAAAAAGGTTAAAGATCATCCAGTCAATATGTTGAGAGAGAGAGAGAGAGAGAGAGAGAGAGAGAGAGAGAGAGAGAGAGAGAGAGAGAGAGAGATGTGTAGTGGCTGGGATGATGGGATGAGGTGAACTGCAAGACTGACGTGAGGTAATTTCGTTTTACACCATGTTCATGACACTTTTGGTCTGTCCACAAGTTCTCAAATACCTGAGCACGGACCTTTTTTTTTTTTTTTTTTTTTTAATTTTTTTTTTTTTTTACAATCTGAGGACAAATGTGAAAACTGCCAAGACAATTTTGTGAATCGGTCAGATTAAAAAACGTGAAACATTTGTTGTCGTAACGCATCCATACCATAGGACCGATTGATATTGGGCTTATTGCACCTTCGAAAAGCTGTTGAATTCATCACGCTGCCCACAAACAAACACAAACAGTCACAGTCAAAAAGAACCAGCGAGACGTGTTTGCGCTGCCGTTGCCCCGATCGAAAAAAGTGTGAGCGTTTACTCAGAATCTCAAAAGCACAACTGTTAGACATTGAACATTTTCAGTTCATCTATCTAAAACGTAAAAGGAAGGTTCAGTTTCAGTTTCATCACAGATGTCTCACTACATGGGGACTAGTCCATATGCGCTACACCTCATCCGCTATGTTTCCAGGCCATAGTGCACACGAATTTAAGCTTATGTATGAATGAATGAATGACTAAGACGAGAGAATTTAAGAAGAGGGTCTCATGGCTACAACATAGTAGATGTCTGATCTGCGCATTAGCCCGACGTGCTGGTCAGACCTTGGGGACCGACCTAACATTGGCTGTGCCATTGTTATCATTGTATTTGTTCATGTGTGAGTCTACAAGTGTGTGTGCATGGACGGAGGAAGTGTTGGAGAGAGGAACGATGGTTCCACGCCTCATTGACATCAGTATTTTACAGCTCAAATGTCAAGGAAGATCACAATGCTAAAGCCCAACGACATTATTTTTTACGGTATTGATTTGTATTTGACTGAAAAATCATACATGTCTTACATTCAAATAAACACTTCTGCTGATGTCTACTAAGCGATTACATAGGTAAGTAGCTATGCTATATAAGCTTATCAATATCAGAAACTACCATTTGTTACCTTTACCGTAGAGCTCACAAACGACAGAGAGACAAATTTTGTAGTAACCTGCATAATTCGAAGCTGTTGTGATTCAGTCAGTTCGCCGTGTTTCTGTTTCTAGAGTCCCGAGTATGAAAACGATGATATTTTGTGGACAACAAAGATGGGTTCGTACAAGGAAGCAAAGCAAACGACCCATTTCACTCCAAATATTGGTTTCAAGCCAACTGCATAACCACCAAAGCAGAGAGAGAGAGAGAGAGAGAGAGAGAGAGAGAGAGAGAGAGAGAGAGAGAGAGAGAGAGAGAGCAAACGAACGAATCTTATGTTAAGAAGGTAATGGAATAAGCATAATACGTTTTTTTACATCCAGCGCTCTAGGCAAGAACAAAAAATATGATGTAAACAAACAAAAAATCAAACAACACACAAGTAGGGTAACTCTTGCTCCCCAAAACAAATACACGCCCTATGAATGCTGCTTACGATACCGAATCGCCTAGTAGATATGACAGCACAGAGCACACAGAACAAACAAGGAAACATACCCCTCCCCCCCCCCCCCCCCCCCAAACAAAAAGGATGATCCAAGCTTGCCTACATACCCCGTACCGGACACATCTACACACAGCAACAACCGGAGAAATGAACAAATAAAAATTAACATTTATTTAAGACTGGCACAGCCTTTTCGATCTTGAATATAGTCAGACAACTGCATGGACGAACAGAAACAATACAGGTCACCCCAAATTGACTGAAACGAAAGTAAAATGACACGAGGCTCCAACAAGAAAACAAACAACACCGCCCATAACTCCAAAGGAATCCTGTTACAACACCGAATCACCCTAGCAGATATGACAGCACAGAACAAACAAGGAAAATTCATCTGCACACAAAACAAGGCAACCTGAATAGCACGCCCAGACTCGCATTGTTAACAAAAAGAATGTCGACACTGCGGTGCCAGTGTTTGCCTGTTTAGTCCAGCTGGAGGCAGGAGCCAGGTGGAACCACCGTATACCATACTGTGAGTTTCAAAGGATTGA
>JADBJO010007489.1:67500-87500 GCA_016801955.1 Conus betulinus | reverse complement strand
ATAGTTGCTTGACCAATCTTTTCTTTTTATCACATTCATCATCAAACCGCTCATTACTGCCCTAACTATATAGGCAGCTTATGGTGCATTCACAAAAACGTCTGTAGCTTTTTCCACATCCTCAACTAAACTACTCGTAGCTGTAATTGTAAAGTATTTAGATACCACAGAATTTAACTCGTTTTGAAAACTTAACATTTTCTTCTGACCATACAACACTACGCTCTTCACCTTGGTAGGTTTGAGTTGAATACTCTCTTTTAGCATGCCAATGTTTCCATGTAAAACTGCAGATGAGAACAGACTGTCCTTCACTTTCATGTTACAAAACTACATTATTTTTCTCGATAGCGGGAAATAACAAGTAACTCTGCAACCATGGGTAGACACATAAAGGAATTGTCCCTCTGCATCAGTTATACAGGAACCATTCACGATCAGGAACCAAACAGTAAAAACAGATCATGCCAAGATTTATCAAAACTATTTACAACTTCATCCATAGCATGACGTTTCCTATCATCAACATCATCGTCATCATTCTGTGCACTTTCCAAGCAATCGCATACATGTTCAATCTTTTGGTGTATTCACTCCCTGCCCTAACATTCACGTCGCCACATGTAATGAAGAAAACATTGTCATGTTGAACGGACTGCAATATACTACCGTCAAGAATAAGTATTCCTTCTTTTAATTCTATTTCCGGAACTATGCAACCGATAACAAAGTTCACATGTTAATCCAAATCAAACACATTATCACAATCAAGTTCAATATTTGTTAAAAAAAAATTGCAAACAGTTTCATGGCAAGTACTAAAACACACCACCAAAATGTCTTCCATGACGTGACTGTTTTTTTCGAGTTTAGTTTTCATTTCAATGAACATATCGCCTATTGTGCTCCTGCAAAAAGCAACAACAACAACCAAAAACCAAAAACCAAAAAAAAAAAAACCAAAAAAAAAAAAAAAACAAAACAAAAAAAAACACACACACACACACACACACACACACACACACACACACACACACCACACACACACACACACACAATAACAAAATTGTCACATACTGTCTTTAAGTTAGGTCATAGGCCACCCTAAACCTTTCCAGTTAGCTTTATCTATCTATCCATCCATCTTTTGAATCTGACTATATTATAGTCTTTGGTACCTCTGCTTTTGGTAGTCCTACTCTGTGTGCCCGTGCAGTGTCATCCTCGGTCCATTTTCTGACTCCATTCACCCCGTTCAGTGTCGCACACACACCGCCCTGGCACACGCATCATAGTCTTCATTTTCGACAATACTTACTGGAGCTATACCAAATCTTCGGAGGATGTCACGGAATTAAAACTCGTCTAGTCTGTCAATCTCCTCATTCATTCTGTTCACACTCCTTCAGTCCCTCCACTACTGCAGACATAATTGTACGCTCCTCTCTTCCCTTCGTATATTTTGTATACAGGCCGTTGAGGTCGTCAACGATGTCGTTTCATCTTTACCAGCAACCTAAAATTCTCACTTTATGGGCTGTTGCACGGTTGGTTGACTTCTCCGAAACTTTACCTTATTCACGTTTATCTGAACTCACTATTCTCTGAAAACGTTGTTGTGTTGTAATTGTTACTGAACTTGTAATCTTGGTTGTTTGTTTCATTCGTGAAACTGTGACTGGAACTGTTTGCTGTACAGTCGAATGAGCCTGAGAAGTTTTACTACTCTCTTAGGTACAAAGAAAACCCTGCTGTACCACTGTCAGCACCTGTGATCCATATTTTTTTTACTGTCCTCCACGTTATTTGTGCTTTGATTGCTTCGTGGTCTGGGGTTCACTTGGACATCATTGTTTAATAGAATTCTCCACACTAAAAACACAGCACAAAGGGGAAAAAAACAGGTGCATGCAAGGCAGTTCGTGATTGCCTCTAGCAGTCTAGATCCATATATACATATTTTCCCACCCTGCCAGCTTTCATATCATTACAAGGTGGTTCTTGTCGTGCAAGGCTGTCCCATGAGCAGTTCATTACCTATACATTTGTATGAATGAGATAGAAACGTGAATAGTGTAAAAGCAAAAACACATGCTGTAATAATATCATTTAATGTAATGTCAATTTCACTGTAACTCACCTGTGATTCTCATGTCTAGACACTGATGCACTACTTGACAAACAATCGGCCAATTCTGGTCCTCCACACTTCCACCGCAATCATTTTGCTGCATTTTTCCACTGGCTACCCCATATAGTAACTTCAAAGTAACAATATCATCAACTGCAGATTGTTTTACGCCAGAAACAGTATGATTGAAGAGGAGTTTGTGGCAGGCAACACACACACACACACACACACACACACACACACACACACAAACACACACACACACACACACACACACACACACACACACACACACACACGCGCGCGCGCGCGCGCGCGCGCGCGCACGCACAACACACACACACACACACAGACACACACAGACACACACACACACACACACACACACACACACACGCACGCACGCACGCGCACACGCGCGCGCGCGCGCGCGCGCACACACACACACACACACACACACACACACACACAAAGATTCAAGATTCAAGATTTAATTATCCTGTCACCCCTTTTGGGGGTATGGAGGACATAAAACAAAAGAAAAACATGTAATCCACTTCAACATGACACAAAATAACTAAGCAAAATGCAGGAAGCGTTTTATGTGTATTAAAGGCGTAATGGGCATAATCACTAAAACATAGAGCAGGCTGGTCATCATAAACTTACACCATTTTGCTGAATTTTAAATATTTACTCAGCTTTAACAGAACATTCTTGCCAGCCGAGAATAGTCTGCACAGGTTGTAAACAGATTTCACACTCGTATACTTTCTGGGAATAAAACGTACTCGTAACTTTTCATACTTTGGGCATTCCATAATAAATGAAATTCGTCTCCAACATCTTGTTTACAATCTTTACAAAAGCGTTCCTCGCGGGCAAGATCAAGTCTTCTTCCTACTTCAATCATGAGTTTGTGATTACTACATCGGAATTTAATTAAGGGAAATATATATAGATCAGGTAATTGTTCAATGTAATTTTCACGTTTGAAATCTGTCTTATAATTTCTATAGAATAGGCATTTATTACTTGAATATAAAACCCTATTCCACGAACGTACATAGTTATCTTTTCAAAGATAAAGAAATGTTTCTACATAACGATCTTTCGTTAGAAAACTGCTGTGTGTTTCTCAAATACAATCATAGCCTGTTTCTACAAAAATGCTTTGTATACACTTTATCCACCCAGACATATAAATACCACTTTTATACAAGTCATATAAAACACAATATATTTTACTTGAATATGTATCCGTTTGAGTTGCTAGTGAGATCCAGAATCGGATCATTCGGGTTTTAATTTGCACAGACAACGGATAAATCCCAAGTTCCCCATATAATAACTCTGTCATGGTACTGCGATTAAGGTGGAGTAAATGCTTTAAGAACTTAAGCTGCAAGCTTTCTATGATTTTTGATATCTTCATAACCCCATATTTCACAGCCATATAATAGCACAGGTACAACCATCTTTTCAAATAGATCTAAAACAATATTCACGGGTAATTTTTTATTTCGAGCGACTTGGAGTAATGAAAACATTGCACTTTGTGCTTGATCATGCCTATGTTTTTTACATTTATGAAATTTACCAGATCTACTAAAACAGATTCCCAAATATTTGAAACTGTCTACTATTTCAAATGACTTGTTACCAAATTTAAACACGTGTTTATTATTCTTACGTCCATTGAATATCACAACTTTAGTTTTCTGTACATTAACAGTTAGTTTCCCATCCAGTACAATACTCTTTAAACGCAGTAAGAGCTTTTTGCAAAGCATTACATGAGGTAGCAAGCAAAACAGTGTCATCAGCATACAAAAGCAAAAATAAACAAAGATAACTGCTTAAGTCTGCATCAGGAAGATCTAAATCAATATTTAACGAAGTACAATTGTGATCAGAAAAATATTGTTCGAGGTCATTCAAAAACAAAGAAAAAAGAACCAGAGACAAATTTTCTCCTTGCCGCACACCTCTATAACTACTAAAATAATCAGATTTGTTACCGCTTATGAAACCACACGATTTTGATTTGATGATACATGTTTATAATCACCTGGAAAATCTTACCATTCACTCCTTGCTTTACAAGTTTTTGCCATAGTCCTAATCTCCACACAGAATCAAAAGCCTTCCTAAAGTCAACAAAAGCACAAAACAATTGTTTTTTTTTTAGCAGCGCAAATATCTACAGGGCTTTTCAAAACAAATAAATGATCCAATGTGGAATGACCACGACGAAAACCAGCCTGACTTTCAGAAAGCAGCTTATTACTTTCAAGAAAATCAGTTTATCGATTATTCAAAATCGTTGTAAACAATTACCTACGCAGCTAAGCAGTGTTATTTCACGATAATTGTCACAGTCGTCTTTATTGCCTCTCCCTTTGTAGATTGGTAGAACAAGTCCCACTACCCATTCTTCAGGAATCACACCTGAGCTAAGAACTTTATTGAAAAGTTTACGATAATTTGTTGTCATTAAGAGCACGCTGTTCTTAATATATTCGTTTATAATCATGTCATCACCTGGAGCTTTCCCCATTTTTCAATTTCTGCACTGCTGATTCTACATCTACATCCTCGATTGGTCTATTCAAAAACTCGAGATCAAAATTTATATCACATTTAACATTATCTTCCACCCCATCATCATCATCAACGTGAAGATTCATATTTTTAAAGTGGTTATAAAGTTCATTCAAACCAATAGGACACGACACATTTGGTTTCCTTTTTATTTTTGCCCAGTACTCTTTTGGTCGCTTTGTCCTTAAACACCTAATCTCTTCGTGCCATTCTTTGTTGTGAATTCTTTCTGATTTTCTTAATACCTTCTTATAATCTTTACTTTTAATCAACAAATTTACACGATTACCAGTGGAGTCATTCTGTTTAATTTTATTTTTAGCTCTAAAATAAGCGGCCCTCCTATTTTTGCACACAATATTAAACCAAGGTTTATTTTGATTATGTTTTGACGACTGTCTTCTATTTCCTTTCTGAACTTCACCAAGGGTATCCTTGGCGGCTTTCATAAGAATGTGTGTTAACAACTCATTTATATTGGCTACTGATTCATTATCATTGTCAAGTAAAATTGTTTAAATCTTCAACATCTTTAACACACAAACTTTCTCGGAAATACTCCGCTTTAGTAGCATACCATCTTTTAATTTTGATTTGACCAGCATCAGGCTTAACATTTGAATATTCAACTGATTGTTGAAGACTGCATCTTACAGTTTTCTGTGAGTGTGAGTCATCATGCCTGACTTGAATACCTTTTAAACACATAACTAGAGGACAGTGAACATCTGATAACATGGCATCAAAAGGATCAACATCAAAATCTGTGACATGAGGATACAAATGAGGTGAACCTATGATATAATCAATAACAGTGCATCCACTACTTGTATATTTTCCTAATTCTGCATCTCTGCCAACTCTGCCATTGAATATTAGCAGCTTATGAGATTTTGCATAAATCCAGTAATCTATAACCATAGTTGTTTGGTCTCCGAAAATCTTGGGAATGTCTTGTTGTTAGCACACACACACACTTGTACCGCTCTCAAGCTTACCACCAACCAGCCGGGTGTTCTCTTGCATCCTGCCTCTCATCCCCAACCTCACAAACAGCAAGAGAACTCATCACATTGCATATTTTGAATACGTCGTCGGTCAGAAGGAAAAAGAAACAGACTTGTTTAAATGTGGAGCATAGTTTCTTGACTGTGGGATGCCACTTCTTGCACGGGTTCAGAATTTTTTTCAGCGCATAAGGACCAGCAGAAGGCAACCCGCAGAACCCCTCTGTGAGGAAGTGGCCATTGTTTCAGTTGATGAATTACGTTGTGAAGGATATGCTATGAAACAGATGATAGTGTATGATGGGATTCTGGGTTCTATCTTTATATTGTTTTAATTGGTTTCTTTTATTTCATTTCATGAAAAAAAAATCATAGAAATAATCGAAACTGTTTTCTGTATACTTTCCGTTCATCCAAAAATTGAGTATGTGGATATTGATGATTGAATTATTTGTTCTCTTTCTCACCGAATGCCGTAAAGTGTCCATGGGGAGCTATGGTGAAGATTTTGTCTTGTCTGTCCCATCTTCAGTGGTGGCACTTAATGCGTTTGCACCCATGCCGCTTATTTCGATCGTGGACTGTAAGCTTGGTATCTAACCGAGGGTATGCGCTAAAAAGAAGTACTCTATGATAACAATAATGATAATAATAATAACAACGGCAATAATAATAAAAGCAACAATAAGAATAATAACAATAACAACGACGATAATAATAGTTATAATAACAATAATGATGATGATGATGATAATAATCACAATTACTATTATTATCATCATTATTATTATTACTATCATCATTATCATTATTATTATCATTATCGTTGTTTTTTACTATTATTGTCATTATCACTATTATTATCATTATTATTGTTGCTGCTGTTGTTGTTGTTGTCATTGTTATTGTTATCATCATCATCATCATTATCATTGTAAAACACCGAGAAGTATGATGGCATCAACACTTGTAATGAGAACAACAACAATAATAATGCTAATGATAAAAAATTATATTATTAATGACATCAATATTAATGATGATGATGATGATGATGAAACTACTACTACTACTACTACTACTACCAGGAATAGTAGTAGTAGTAGTAGTAGTAGTAGTAGTAGTAGTAGTTGTTGTTGTTGTTGTTGTAATAGTACGGAATCCAGTGTAAACTCCTGCAAAAATGGTGTCTGTTTGCGGGTGTGCTTTAAAGAGAATGATTTTCAGCATAACTTTGCTGGCAAGGCTGATCACGCTGAAAGGTACAGTAGGTATGGCATTGCTGGAGATCTCCCTACCTATGAAAGGTGGCAGACTGATTCCATGGCGTAAGCCACCCTCCGGTGAGCCGGGTTTGTTACACAGGTGGAGGATACTACATCCGTCAGCGTCTGTGCGTCATGTTTCAAGAGTACTTCAGGGATTTGGTCAAAACCTGCGCGTCCCAGCAACTTTACTTTTGCTACGAGTCGATCAAAAGCCCTGGAACGGCATCTTAATTTAATGACACATGTACTGTAAGCAAACTCAGATTCTTTTTTTAGTGTCTTTGCTGTGGAGTTGGAAGCAATATTAAGTCCATTCGTTTATGATGTCTTCTTCTTCCTATCTGAGATGATTACCGTCTTCCTTTGGAGTGGGGACCATGCCGTATGTACGTTTTTTTCCGGTCGTGCCCTGACATTTTGCAAGCATTTTTATGTCATTGTTGTCTAGTTTTTATTTCAGTATCTTCATTCTATTGTTCTATCCGGGCATTTCTTTTAGCTCTGTTCATATCCTGATCGACTCTTTTGTCTATAGGTCCGCATTATTCCCTTCCTCTTACGGCCATTTACGGTTTTAAGATTCTAGTGTCTTACATTTCTAAGATTTTTGCTTGTGATCCATGGGTTGGAATTCAACCATTCTACTTCTAGAAGTTCTGTCGCTGTTTCAGTCACCACGTGTGTGAGAGCTTCAAGGTCATCTTCAATGAACACTTGATGTTGTTCATTGACCGTAAGATTTTTTCACTTTGTCAGGATAAAATGTCATTCTCACTAGATTTCAATATATATGATTCATCATGACAATGTTGTCGCTACTGCAAGATCACTTTCCAGAAAAAAAATGTCCTTGTTTTAGCCCTATCAATGCCGAACGTTTTTCGATTCTTTACATTTAGGGGTAGCCACGTTTATTTGGGTGCTTTGAGATTATTGAGTGTTAACAACCACCAGGTCATGATCACTGGCGAATCTTGGCAGGTGTATCCCCTATTGCTGGCGGTCTCGCCATCGCTGAGGCACTCAGAAACTTTTTTTAGCCTTCGTGGGCTGGAATAGCTCAGTTGGTAGAGCATCGGACTCGTAATCTTGGGGTTGCGAGTTCGCATCTCCGCCGGGCTGGTCGGTAGAGGGAGATTTTTTTTCCTAGGAGTTAACATTGGTTCTGATTCCATTCCCCATACTGTCCTTCGAATGAGATTATAAACCGGGTTCCGTGTGTGAACGCACGCACATCGTGCACACATGTAAAATCCCAGCACCAACTTTCGATAGAGAAGGCCAGTTTGGCCGTTGGTATGGATGACACGTTACACGTAACATGCATCTTCCCCGAAGTTGGAGTATGGCTGCCTTAAGGGCGGGATTAAAAAAAACGGTCATACACAGGCACGTGTCAGAATAATCAACTTGATGATTGTGGACACTCTACGGAAAGAGAAGGAAACTAGTCTCGGCATTCTAGTCACCCTGAATGGTGAGGGTGTCTTTGTCAGCTTTGATAATGACCATTTGAAGCAGAGTGTACAATTCTTCCAACTGGTTATCATCATAATCTGATGTGGGAACATATTCTACCGTAATGTTGAAAACTTTGGCTCGCAGGCAGATGTTAATGATTTTGAAGGAAACAGGGTATCATTCCACAAAGTATTCTTGATGAGAAAAAAAAGACCTTCACCATGTTCATGTTCGTGCTTGTCTTCTAATCCTATGTAGTACTGGATTGTGCTTTTTTGTATGCTTTTTTCACCTGTCTTCGTACAGACTGAGGATGTGCCGCAAGTACACATCTCACGAGTCAATTTGTTTCAGTTTTCAGAACTGCCGAGTGTTCATATAATCCAGGCAGTGAATGTAACGATGTTCCTTTCAACGTATACCTTGTGGCTGTCCGACTGGAATACCTCACTTTTAACGTCTGCTGTGGTGGGGGTCGCTAGATGAACGGGTTTTTGTTAACCCGGACTGTGACTACTCTGGCTTACTGCCTATTTTCTTTTCTGTCATTTAATGCATTTTGGGCATGTCGCACCTGGGGAGCCCATCACTTTACGTGTCGGATTTTCAGTAAGATTTACACCCCACATACTGCAGTAGTACAGGATGAAATTATTACAGATGGCAGTGGATAACCGCTGACTTGGCTATGTTTATGGATACCTATACACATAAAGTCAAGACAACGATATCCACTCACTGTTTTTCCTGAAATGTATGCCATTGTCTCCCAAGATCAGCACTAATGAACTGACTAAATCTTGGTAATTCAAAAAGACAATACATCCTTTTGCAGAAGTTGTTTAGCGATGTCTTCGGAAGACCTGACAGGTGACGTGTTATGCATGTCCGTTTTGGATTAGCTGTTCATTATTATCAGTTATAATCCAGCGTACATGCAGCACCGCCTATTCCATCTGATCAGATCTGTTTATGGGTTTTTTCAAATGTGTTCAAACTTCATGACATATTTGACTCCTCAGCATTTGATATCTATCAGCTTTGAATTTTGAGACTTCAACTTGGCTGTAAATAACACAAATTTAACTAAAACAATATGCAGTACATAAACATGATATATAACAGAATCTACGTGATTATGGATTTTTAATGAGGATAGGTTTTCATCGACAAAAGAAGGCTTTTATTGCATTTTAACCTTTCCAGCCGTGGGTGACATTTTTCTTTGTTGCTCATTGCTCACAATGCAACATCATCAGGTCTCTGTCATCGGTTGGCAACCCCCCCCCCCCCCCCCCCCCCCCCGCCCACCCACCAACAACATGGTTGACTTATTGCCTCGAAATCATCGAACGCACAGTGAAATATCATAGCTATCTAGATATAAGAAAGATGAATTAAGGAGTCCTGAAATGAAAATGAAAACAACTTATACCCGCACCCGTATACAAACATAGAACAATCTATAACACAACAGTCCTACTATTAACATCTTTAAGAAGGATAGGATTAGATTGCGCTGAAAGCGTGATCCACTCAGCTTGATTTATCACAGCTAATTAAAAATGATAACAATCAGGGAACATGTTAGAACCTGGAAACATTAAAACAAAAAAAAAAAGCCTGTTTGGTAATGAGGCTGCAGGATTACCTGCTAATATCCTTTCCAGTCGTCAGAAAATCATTATCTAGTCATCAGAACATAAATGTATAGCATAAGGTGCAAGGGGAGAAGCAATGTAAAATCCGTGATAGAGAAAAAGTGAAAAAAACCAAAAAGACATTACCAAAAAAATCAGCATTCACAGACGTAGACAAAAAAATCCCATATTGGGCTGGTTTGTAATCTTATAGAGTAGCATGTGTTTGGGCACGTTTCGTTTTATAATATTGGCAAAATTTTGTCCATTAGCTATCTTGTGATGCTGTCTTCAGACATAACAGTTTTCTAAACACAGCCCCATCTAAATAACCCATGGCTATTTTTTTTTTTCAATACCTTATCTTGCGACAATTTTTCTTTTATCATCTATGCACAGTGTGAAGATCACATGCACCGTTTCTCACTTTGCTTCTACCATTTCTATCGTCAATTCTCTATGTAAATTGATTCATTGCATGATATAAACCACATCTGTTCACGGTTTATTGTGACATTCTTGTTCCACATTGTTTTGCAGAGAAACCCCTCCCCAATCTGCAGCCCCACTTCACCCCCGATCCACGTCCCCAAACAAGCAATGAATTATTGAATGCTATGCCATCGCGTGTTACTCGTCTGCTGCGTTTTTTGTCATGCAGACCCGTTAGTACAGTTTCAGTTTTATCACACATCAAAGGTTTCATTAATGAGGCGTTGCTGCGTGTGGACACAGATCAGAGTGGTGGGATAAGTATCAAGCTTCACCTTTCCACTATTCGCCCTTATCTACGTCCCGTTCACTCACGTAAGGCAATAGCTCCTTCCAGGCACCATAGTCACTGCGCACTGCAAAAGCGCTGTTCAGCAGCCTGGGCTGCCCTCTCGTGTATCCACGTGTCCCAGCTGTTGTCTGCTGTTCAGTTAGGTTTGCCCACTGCATGCGGGTTGCCTTTGCCCCCTCATGAACCACCGCGTGTGTTCTTCACACTTAAAATTGAACACAGTTAGCAACAAAGTGTGACGAAAAGAAAGGCAGAGAGCCGACAAGATCCACGGTAAGTGGTGGATGACTTCGATGCGGGCGAAGATACTTATCCTTGGGCATTTTGATCCATGGTACGGACTAGACCATGTGTTCTACGCCATACTTGCTAAGCCAATGTATTATCATTCGCTGGGGTTCTTCCTTGATAAATAAAGGAATAGATGAATAAATACTTAAGGAAAAAAAATCAAAACATGACCAGCATGTTGGCTTAATGCAAAGGGTAATTCACGTCCAGAGCCCCTCTTTCCCTCATTACACTGACAAGTTCGATTGCATGTAATCATTGTGACACTTTGGCTGTTCTGTTAATTGGTTGGTGTTTTGGTTGGAGGATCGGTTAGCTGGTGTGTTAGTGCTAGTTGGTTGTTATTCGGTTAGCTTACTTCTTTGCTTGATGGATGATTTACGGCGAATCCTCTGTTTGGTTTGTGAACAGAGGAATCTACACACCCAGCCTTAATGACCGGGAGTCTGATGTGTTGTATGGTTCAGCTGTTTACATTTGGTTTGCTTGCTCTTTTGTTCTCCCTTCATTCATTCCGGTTTCTGCTTAAGCTGTTAATCTAATATCGCATCTATAGGGACAAGAATTGTTCACGACTGATTTTTTTTCTTTTTGCGCTGTGTCTACTTTTGACGTTATTCAAAACACGCAAATTTAATACAAAAGAGCCATTGTTAAGGTAATTTCAAACACAAAACGAATTTGTCCTAAAACAGGCAAAACAAAGATCAGTTAATACGATGACTGTAAGCTTGGAGAATGCCAGGCAGAATCATTCCGTCCAGGCTGTCTGTGAGGATTACAATGCAACTTCCAGCATACCTCAGTTCATAGCCCTTTACACTCCATACCCCTAAACGTGACGATTCAAGAGGAATGGTGCAACGACGTGGCGTTCAGTGACATTGAACATTTATCAACAGGCAAGCAGAAAGATATAACTGCAGAGGTGGAATCCATCTTAAGGATAACTAAAGACAATGTTCTGGCATTCCTGTTTCTGATTGGCTGGCCTGGGAACATCATCAACATGACAGTGTTCTACAAGCAGGGTCTGAAGGACCGTGTTAACCTTTGTCTCTTTGCCTTGTCCCTGACCGACGAGCTTCAGTTAATGATGGGGATTCTGCACCACGGAGAACAGCTCTATCTGCCTTTCACGACAAAACTGAAGTTCGGGCATGTGGACACTTTCTTAACCAATCACAATTCACTGGGTTTGTTCGGCTTCAATTTCATTTCGTACATACTTTCCGCCATCATTGCTACTGAACGATGCCTCTGTATTGTAAACCCACTCAAGTTTCAGACTCTGTTACGCACAAAGACCATGGGTATCATCATCATCATCAACTACATCCTAGTGCTGGGTCTGTGTTTTATCACCACGTTCCGGTACCGCATCGGATGCGTGTACGATCCAGCATCTAACATGATCATAAAGACGGAGTCAGCGGAACGTTCTACAAAGCTCACAAAGAATTCATCGACAACATGGAGAGTTTCGTGTTCGGCGTGGGTCTCTGCCAGGAACTGTGATGATCGTGGTGATCACGACCACAAGAATAACGATCCTGAAGCTCCGTAAGTTTGTGACATGGCCACAGAACTTCGTCGTCCATATCTCCCCGTGAGGTCGCCCTCACCAAGATGCTGGTGGCCAACTCCATCTTGTTCCTGGTCTGTCTGTCCCCGGTCGCTCTCATTCGCTTCAGCTGGCTGTTTCTGCCCGGCATGAACACAGGCAACGAGAACATGAACTTCTTCCTGGGTACCTTCTGGATGGCGGAAATGTTCACCTACATCAACGCTAGTCTGAATATCTTTGTGTATTATATCATGGGGTCGCGGTATAGGGAGGTCTTCTGGTCGTTGTTTTGCAGAAAGCACGCCGCTCAGAAGGAACAAGAAGACAAGAACCGTGCGTAGCAGGTGTCTGTAACGAAAAGGAAGTGAACAGTTTACAGATTAAAACGGACAGTGACGTATAAACGCTTGTACATCTGCTGTCATGACTATTTTGCTGTGCGTGACCACTTTCGAAAATAATAATATCGTTCCTTTATAGTTATCATTGTTCGCCTCTATAATGCTTACGTCATCTTTTTTCTCATTTTTCTTTCTTTTGTTTAATTCAAGTTCATCTTTTTGTCATGCGATACGGGTTTAACCCCCTCTCCACTTTTCACACACACACACACACACACACACACACACACACACACACACACACACACACACACACACAAGAACAATTATGTAAGAACACATTTTACTAAGTAGGAGCCCTCCGCCCTGCACTCATTCGAGGGCCCAGCCCTCTCAAAACACTTACAAAGAGAACATGACTATCCATTGATACAAACACAAGATTATAAACAATTATGCTGGCGAGGTGCTCAAGAGCTATGTTCATGGATCCCTTCCCCCAGCTTCCCAATGCTGTGCATGCATTGAAGTAGCTGGCTCAAAACACGTTATCACAATATTGGAAAAGTAGACTCAGAGGGCGGTGGAGTAGTCAGTAGAAGGGAAGAGAGTGAAGAGAACAGCAGACAAAAAGAACTCACCAGAAAAGGTAATAGGATGCAGGCTGTAACACAGGCTGTAAAATACAAGGCTTGGGGATCAGTGACGAAAAGGATCCAGATCGCTGGTGTTTCAGGTGAACCTATAGACCTATAGATGAACACCAGTTCTTGGTGGAAAGGGGGAATAAACAGAAAACGCCCAAAGTCTATTGATTGCAACGAAAAGAAAAGAATGTGAGGGCATGCATTCATGAATAAACAAATGATACATGAACTCGCCGAAATGTACGGATGATGAAGTACAGTTATTACATTTTTTTCCCCAAGGATCCTGCTTTCTTCAGGTTCATCGGTTGAAAAATACAGAATCAGATGGAATATTGAGATGATCTCACTTGCTGTTGATGGGTCATCAATATATGGAATCCATCTACATAAATGTTTCAGTGGTACTTAAATAGGAAGTTAAGAACTCTCTTTTCTATCTCATTGTTTACTTGGAAAAGAAACCTAAAGCAAAGTCCGCGAAAAAGAACTATATTAATTTGTTACAGTTTCGTGCTTCATGCGCGTCATGCACACCGAAATGTGACAACATTTAGTAAAGACTGCACTCGAAAATAGCAAAAATAGTCACATTTTTTTGTTGAAGTTTGCAGCACAGTTATATATTTCACGTTTTGTTGGTGGCACAAACTAGGAGCTGACCATCCATGTCGGTACTCTATAGGTCCGCCAGCTGACCAGAATACGGCTGTGAGCGAGCTCCTCACAAGTAGCCATTCCGAGTTGTCAGGAGCTTAGAACTTCGGACCATGTATCCGGCAAACCATTGGAATCCGTGTCTGTGACCAGTCATTTTGTGTTTAGGTTGTGGACTTAACGCCTCCAAGACTTCGCCTTGTGGATTTCAGCCTCGTGGACTTTCGCCATGCAATTATGCTTTTCCACGATGGTATAAAGGTAAATTGGGTGTGTCCAGAGATTCAACTTAACAGTAACCTCTTAAAGATACTCGCGCTCACACACATACACACACACACCCACGCGCGCACATACAGGCACACACAAACGCGTGCACGCGAACACACCCGCGCGCACACATACATGCACACATTCACCTACACACACACACACACACACACACACACACACACACACACACACACACGACTCCACTTACATTTAATGATGAGCGGAGATCAATGCGTTTGCACTTGAGTAACAAGATTTCATTTTGGGTTCAGTGAGTCAGTTCGTGAGTATTCTAGATTTGCTAGCGGTCAACCCCGACGCAGAGAGAGAGAGAGAGAGAGAGAGAGAGAGAGAGAGAGAGAGAGAGAGAGAGAGAGACAAAACTGAATAAAGCAAAGTAAAAGCCGTGGTCATTCAAGGCGTCTTCTCCCTTAAAGGTGAAGATCAGTTATTTACATCATTCTTCTTTTTCAACTGATACGATGCCAAACACACACACGACTGTCTTCTTTTTTTTCGGGATGAAAGTCTACGGAGTGAAAGCAGCAAGGCCTGACACTTAGAGGTTTCAGTTTAGAAAGCCTGACACTTAGAGGTTTCAGTTTCAGTTGCATCAATGAATCACTGCGTGCGTACGACTTCGACCACTCTACACCGCCGTGCGCTGCGGGTATAACTGAGTTGATAAATGGTTTAGAGAATGGTTACTCGAGAAAGAGATGGACAGAGCGGGTCATGGATAAAGTTTTACTTGTGTCTGCAGAGGAAACATTTCTGTGCATATCTTTTGTTTGAATGCTCAGTGTTGACCTCGCTCTATCAGGAGAAAGATATTGAGGTGAATGACTTTTATAATGTCAGTACTGTCTTATATGGTTCATATGTTGCTGAAATTGCCATGGTTGTTTCGCAGTCGCAGGTTGCAAAATTTTTGTAAGATCAACAATTTTATGTACCACCAGGGTATTTCACTCATGTAAATATTCATATATCAGATGTGGATTTGAAAGTACTAGCATGGATAAGTTGAGTGTGGAGTTAAAAAAAACACGTGTCTAATATCATCTGACGATAAAAAGACATTAAATAAACCACTGAACTGAACTGATAAAGTTTTAGCAGACGCCTGACCGATGTATTTACACATGGTGTGCGCCGCTACTTTAGTTCTGTTTGCTTGTGTGGCGGAGGGAGGAGGGAAAGGGGGGAGGAAGGAGGAGGAGAGAGGGGGGGGGGGGTAAGAGCAGGGGCAAGGGAGGTGTGATGGGAAGAGGGGAGAAGTGTGCTAGTGTTGAGAGTTGCGCGCGCGCGTTGTTTGTGTGTGTGTGTGTGTGTGTGTGTGTGTGTGTGTGTGTGTGTGTGTGAGTGCGTGCGTGCGTGCGTGCGCGCGCGCGTGCGTGCGTGCTTGCGTGTGTGCGTGCTGCGCGCCGCGCGCGCGCGCGCGCGCGCGTGTGTGTGTGTGTGTGTGTGTGTGTGTGTGTGTGTGTGTGTGTGTGTGTGTGAGAGAGAGAGAGAGAGAGAGAGAGAGAGAGAGAGAGAGAGAGAGAGAGAGAGAGAGAGAGAGAGAGAGTACGTTTAATGTGCTATCGGGTGTGCGCTTGCTGGGGTATGCAGGTGGATTGCATGAGCACGTGTATGTAAGTGTGTGTACGTGCAAACTGGAGTAGCATGCTTATACAAAATGACCTACACATGCACTTGGGAGGGCAGTGTGTGTGTGTGTGTGTGTGTGTGTGTGTGTGTGTGTGTGTGTGTGTGTGTGTGTGTGTGCGTGCGCGCGCGCGCGCGCGCGCGCGTGCGTGTGTGTGTGTGTGTGTGGATATATCTTTATGGAATGGCTTTCAAACTACTGTGAATCATCAAAAAGTAACTAATGAAAAATATGATTTTAAAAAGCACTCAGACGAGTAGCATAAGCAAATATAAACGAGAAATAGATTAATAATAAACAAATATTTGATAAATAAATGGAATAAGAAATACGTGTCCACAGCTATATTTATTCTCCCATATATGTGTGTGTTTAAAAAACTCGCGAACTGACACAACCCTTACGAAAAGTCAGAAGAGCACACAAAACAAAGTGTGAAGTAACGCGGTTTTAACGAACGACACAAAACCACTGACTCAACTTTGCCATACAGCCACTGAATCACACTGTTGATTTGACTGATAAATAATCACATAGTGAAATACAGCCTTCAACGATACCTTTCTCTGTCATGCAACCATATTCTTGTCATACAAGTTCGTATTTAAGGTGGAACAGGTATACCACACAACTGAAAATGACAACAACAAAAAAAAAAAACCAAACAAACAACACAAAAAAACACCCCCCAAAAAAAAAAAAAAAAAAAAAACAAAAAAAAAACAAAAAAACGGAACGAAATACTCCTTTGATTGTTTTACATCCAGGCTGCTTGCACATCAAGAGGCTTTTAGATACAGGTGCTGCAGGTATGTTGTCTTCAGGAAGTGCTAATTGCAAACAAATTCATCGTCCAAGAAAACCATTTCCCACTTTTCAGGGTGTTACTGACAAACTTTGTGTTATTAATTCACCGGAGTCTCTCGGACTCGCGGTGTTGAAATGCTGATACAAAACAAAGATTTTCAGGACCAACAACGTCGAAAGTGACAGGATCATTTTGCTCTACCGGACAGTTCTTGCAAAATGTCTGTGGTTCTGACGATCAGTGGTGTGCCGGAAAATTAGTGTGGTGCCAAAGACTAGTTTCCGAAACACCGCCGGTCCTTTCTGTCTTGCTGCGTCTTGCTGTGCACGTCAGGCTGACGTATCTCCATGCTTATGTCAATATATATATATATAATGCTGAACAATTAAGTAGTGGGGGAAAACAAGTGTAGGGGTTAACAATTCTTCCATCATTATAGTAATGACTTGGCAAAGATTTGAAATTGAGAGGAAAAAAAAAAAATTTGAAGATGAAGTAAATGGGAAAATGTATATCATAAATAAGAAAACCCTTCACTAGCTGCATGAGGAAACTATCGCAATCCTTCTCGAAGGCAGATCTATATATATATATATATATATATATATATATATATATATATATATATATATATATATATAATGAACTAATAAATTCCAAGGATAAGTACCAGCACCGTTCCAGCAACTTACAGAGCAGCTAGGTGTTGCAATGACTGCAAGAAATATTAAATTATGAACAAAGCTTGTTCTTATGTCTTAGATTGAAGAAATAGGGGGAGATAAGCATTCATATCTGCAGTGGCAGATAATTCCGCCTAACTAACAGTATGTGCTTGAATGGGTAAATGGGGAATAATAAATGCTTCTCAAAATGAGTCTTCAGCAAGCTTATAGTCTCCAAGGGGGAGACAGTCTCTAATAGGGAGAAAACTCACTAACATGCAACTTCTGGTCAGATACCGGTATAAATCTTATCATTTTTAGTATGATTATTGCCAACTTCACCATTAGTAGCCTATCATGAAAAGTAGTACCACTACTACGGTTACTTGCTGCTGCTGCTGCTACTGTCGCTGCCGCTGTCGCTACTGCTGCTGTTGCCGCTCCTGCTGCTGCTGCTGCTGCTGCTCCTCCTCCTCCTCCTCCTCCTCCTCCTCCTCCTACTACTACTACTACTACTACTACTACTACTACTACTACTACTACTACTGCTGCTGCTGCTGCTACTAAAGAAAGCGCAATTCTAGTTGAAAACAACTTATTACGCTTTCATACACCAGTCATACTTTAATTTTACTCGTATGTAACAACTAATGTACTGGTTCAATTCCTATGGGAACAGCATTGTCTAACATGCTTGACTGAAAAGATAGCTGTTGAGGTACGTTTAGAAAGCAGGCACCGTGGGCAGTCAGTCGAGTAGGGTTGGAGCGGTAAAGCTAATAGAACGTTCACCAAACGATTCCAGAGTGCTTTGAAATCGTTGGAAGTCTCTGACAGGAGGTGCGGACAGGAGGCACGTGACGACTGGTATACTCAAAGCGCTGGAGACAAATCTGGTGGAACAGAAACATCAAGGAATTGGAAAGCAAAAGTGGCCAGCTGGTACTGATAACAGCATTTTACAGGCAAACAGTAGAACATTTTCACCAGTCGTGTAGTATGGGATCTTTGCTCTGCTTGGCAAACAATACAGTGCTGAGATAGAATAATCGAACCAAGAAGTCATTACTGAACTGACAATTCTTGCTACTGCATTATTTGAAAGATATTTACGAATCGGGGCAATGTGCTGGAGACCCAAAGAGCGATGTGCGATTCTCTCTGCTGATCTGTGCATGAGTTGAAAATGTCTGTCAAGTTTAAAACCTAGGCTAGAAACTTCACTGTAGCTTAACAATTAATGCCATCACCGCCAGTGTGTACTGACCCACTGCCTGCCTGCTTGATGCGTGAGAATTCCCAGCAATCCTATGTTTGGTCCTGTTCATATTTGAGAGAATTTCATCAATGCATTGGCTCAGTAGCAGACAGAACATCACAACATTCATCAGGCGATGCACTCATGGACAATTCATCTGTCATCTCTAAACGTCTGAACCTAACAACCGTTATTGCCCCGGAGATAAAGTTGGGGATCTGTTTCAGTATTAAGCCTCCCTGCCTCCCGCGCTAGCAGCTTCTTCTTTTTCTGTCGATTTTGTTGTTGTTGTTTCATTTTGTGTTGTTTTGTTCCAAAGGTTTTCTTTCCTGTTATTCTTCCATGATTTCCCGCCGTGTGGACCATTCTCTTTGTGTTTGTTTTGGACATTCTTTTACAATTTGTTTTTAGACTGGTCTTATTTATGATATGTTACAGTTGTTGCTGTTGTTGTAGTTATTCTTTTATTTACGGCTGCTGCTGTTGCTGCTACTGTTGTTGTTGTTGTTGTTGTTGTTAGTGGTGGTGGTGGTGGTGGAGTATGTGTGTGTGTGTGTGTGTGTGTGTGTGTGTGTGTGTGTGTGTGTGTGTGTGTGTGTGCGTGCGCGCGCGCGTGCGCGCCTGTGTGTGGTGCGGATGTTTGGAGTCGGCTAATATCGCTGCCACTGAGTTGTGATGTAAACATTTGCTATGGAGGTAAGGCGGGGGGAGGGGGGGGGAGTGCGCCAAACAAATTGCTTTTAAGAACTACAAACAGTTGAAGTGAACAATGGACGTGTTTTCTTCGATTTCTGTCATTTGTGGGTGAATCGAATATGGCCAAGGTAAGAAAGACCAGTATGTTTGCCCCTCCTCAGAGTTTTGTGGAAATCATCTCTCTTCATGTTGTTTATAGTTCAGTCGACCGACGTAGCCACTTAAGAGGTCCAAGCCTCTGTAGTTGTAAA
>JADBJO010007489.1:60000-62500 GCA_016801955.1 Conus betulinus | reverse complement strand
AAGGCAAGTGTTCTCATGGAGGACCAATACAGCGCTGCAGGGACACACTGAAGGCCTCACTGAAGTGCTGTAGCATCGCCCCAGCCTCCTGGGAAGAAGTCGCACAAGATCGCTCAACATGGTGCACCATGATCAAATCCGGAATGAAACGCTGAAACGAGGCGAGTGGAGGCACAGGAGCGAAAACGTCAGTTTCGTAAAAAATAAACAGAGCTAGCACCACTTTTCAGCCTGGCTCACCTCCAAGTCTACCCTGTCCACGCTATAAACCGACTATTTCACGTAAGGATCGGCCTGATCAGCCATCTTCATACGCACACCACCACCCAGTGATAGCTGAAATCGTGGTCATCGCTCATGAAGGACAAACAACAGCAGTTCTGTCTTGCCACCTCCTAGTACTTTGTTCCGTTTCATCTCGCCCTCCAAAGTGAATAGACAATGTACACGCATCCCAAACCGTTTTTTAGAATAGGGTTAAACAATGGCTAGTGGTAGTTGAAACGAAAGTGGAAGGGACGAAGAAAAGGGGGATAGGGAAGGTGAAGCGAAATGTTAAAGAACTCATTTTTTTTTTCCGCACGAGACAGTTTTGGAGGAGTGAGTAAGACTTCTCTGCGCGGCTGCGTTATCCTGAAGAGGAGCAGATAACACTTAGTCTTATTATAGAACTATCCACGCCCGAAACAGCACACACACACACATACACACACACACACACACACACACACATGCACACACACACACACACACACACACACACACACACACACACACACACACACACACACACACACACACACATGCACACACACGCACACACATACACACAGTGACATGGTTACTTTGACTCAAATTTGTGAATAAACGCCATGAGCGACAAATGAAGGATGGAACAAATAGAGATGTACAGAAGCATCGAGATCTTCGTGTGGTAAAAATCAGCCACATCGGATGGATACGTTTTTTCCTCCTCAAATAACCATGCTATTCTCATCCTCTTCCTTTAAGCACTGTAATGTATATAATTACATTTATAAAAACAGATTCATGCATAATTTTACATGAGTCTCGTGGCTGACGATGATGACTCCTAGTTCCCCATTATCATCTCAGAAAAGCTGGCCGACTTGTCTTAGTCTGTATTATCACCGGTCTGGAAGCGCTGGATAAATACGTTTTCTTCAGTAGCAAAGGAAGACAAAATTGCAACGAGAATAGCCACAGCTATGCTCATGTCTCTGGCCAAATAAAACCACTTCTGAGACCATTGTCATGATCATTGGTTTTCTTGCTCATTTATATCGTCATTCATCACTGGTACACCTCACAGACTTGATTTCCTCCAATCTCGTCCTCCAAATTCTCTCCCAACCTCCCATTTTGCCCCCCCCCCCTCCTCCCTCCCTCCCCGCCCCAACTCCCCTCCGCCTACCCAGCGCCTCCTCTCTCTCGCGCTGATAACATGGCAGCAGTAGTGAAGAGTCTTTACTTTAAGTGTTCTGATCTTGACCCCAGGTCTGCTTTCTGTGCCTATGTTTCAACGGCCATCTGCAGCCGGAGAAAAATTTCAATCGTTCTTGCCTAGTCTCCACTTGTCCGTCATCTTCCTCCACTTTATCTATGTCTCGTGGTCAAATGGGTTTGCCTGTGTAGCCGGTGGATGTCAGTTCGAATCACTCGTGGGATCAGATTTTAAGAATGTTTTTTTTTTTTCCATGTATGCAAGAATGTATGTATGTATGTATGTATGTATGTATGAATGCATGTAAGTATGTTTGTATGTATGCATTTATGTATGTAATTTATATATGAATGTATGTATTTTGTATGTATTTATTTGTTTGTTTATTTACTGTCTATTTACGTATCATCTAATTATCTATTCATTGATTGATGTGTTTGCCTACTTATTATTTTCCTCTCTGTCCATCCAACAGTCAATGGGCGCTTGATTCAGGGAATGTTAGAGGCGATGGAAAGAGGGGAGGCTACTGCCTTTCATCACGCATGCCCCATACACAGTGAACCTCTCTGTCAGGTCATTTCTGCTACCGCCATCAGACTCTGAGACTTTTTTACCTTCATCACGACACAAATTTCCTCCTAATTTTTCATCCCCCCCCCCTCAACTCGCTTGTTTCTGCCATTGCTTCCCCATCGCCGCCCAATCTTCCACCCCAGCCCCTCACGCTCAACCCCCCCCCCCCCAAAACCCGCAGACTTTTTTGTCTTTTTTCATGACCTTCCACCCTTTCAGCCTCTCTTGACTCCCCCCCCCCCCTTTCCTCAATCACCTACCCCTAATACCCGTCAGTACTCGTGTGATCCCTTCTCGGTTTGGTATTCTTGACTGAAAGCTGAACTTTATGATTATACTTTGACATAAGCCACATGTGATGTCTCATTTCGTTTTCTTCTTCCATTTGGGATTTCCCAACGTTTAGCGTGTAATCTCTGTCATTTTGACAATGACGTAAAATGTACGATGTACTTTTGT
>JADBJO010007489.1:42500-45000 GCA_016801955.1 Conus betulinus | reverse complement strand
GGAAATGGTGATGTGGGGGACAGGAGAACTTAGGGAGTGGGGTGAAAACTCTTTAAAAACAACATCAATGATGATGAAATGATAATGATGACAACAACAACAATGAAATATAGCAGTAAAACATGGTAATAAGTATCACAAAAATTATCATGGTGGTGGTGGTGGTTCTGCTGCTGATACTTTGGACTAATTGTTTTATTAACTGATCGATTGGTTGATCAGTCGATCGATCGATCGATCGATCGAATGATTGATTGATCGACTGATTGGTTCCAGTCGATCGATCGATCGAATGATTGATTGATCGACTGATTGGTTGATAGATTGATTGGTGGATTGATTGATTAGCTGTGTGAGTGAGCGAGTGAGCGTGCGTGCGTGCGCGTGCGCGCGTTGTGTGTGAGTGTGAGCGTGAGTGTGTGTGTGTGTGTGTGTGTGTGTGTGTGTGTGTGTGTGTGTGTGTGTGTGAGAGAGAGAGAGATCTCGATAAGTAAAAGAATTATATACCGGCGCCACAGCTCTCTCTCTCTCTCTCTCTCTCTCTCTCTCTCTCTCTCTCTCACGAGAGCTGCTTTTCGTCAAATAGTAAAGTTCATTCTTTGAAATGTAATGGCTCTGTATGTTCCCCTTGGCAATTTTAAAGCATTCTTAGCATTTCCTGCGACCCAAAAGCTCTCACGCGAGAGCGGATCGGAGGAAGCGGGGGCGGTGGCGGGGTGGGGGGGAGGCGGGGGCGTTCCAAAAGATCTTTTCTGAAAGACTCCAGCAAAGGAGCGGAGAGGAGAGAGAAGAGTGTAAGGGTGAGTAGAGAAAGGGCGGAGGAAGGCAGGCGAAGCAGCCAAAGAAAAGGATGATCTTTTCCAACCCCCGCTTCTACTCGCAGGAGAATTCAGGCCAAAATATCGTAGCAGCAGTGACCATTTTTATTGCTCATTCCTCACCACCAGCCTAGACTCTAGATACGAATATAAAACAATAACACACAGAACGATTGCTAACAATTGATGTTCAGTTTAATCATAGTGCACTAAATCCTGCATATCTAAGGAAGTGGAGCGTGGGCAGGGTGTGGGGAGTGAGGGGTGTGGTGGGGTGGAGGTGGTACGTGCGTGTGAAAATATGTCAGTCATGAGATGAGGTTCATAGTTGAATTTAATTGGCTAAAAGGGAAGAAATGACGGTAAAGAACGAGCGGAAGCGAAATGGGGCAGGGGGTGGGGGTGGGGGGGGGGGACGGTAATGGTGGGGCTGGAAGAGAGGTGAGAGGTAGAGAGGTGGGGAGTTGGACCTGAAAGTGTAAGGATGACCTTTTCAACCCCTGGCCTTGTTTGCATGGAAATTCAAATCAATGACAATGGAAAAACTAAATTCGCTTTATGCCTATTGTGAAAAAAAAAAAACATGCTCATCACTCGTAATAACCGATGCTTAGTTATGAGGATTTAAAACATGTACTCAAAGGGGAAAAAAGGGGTGGGGTAGTGGTGGTGACGGCTATATTAGTTGCCAGCTAACCTTATTACAATTAAAGACTGAATCAGTGGACACTATTTAAGGCTTACGTCATAGCACATAGACCCAATTTGTCTTTTGTTAAATAAACGAAACGAATTGTGTGGTGGAACAAACGAGTGAACAGTTAAAAAAATGAATGATCATTTACGTGCGCACACACGCGCGCGCGCGCGCACACACACACACACACACACACAACACACACACACACACACACACACACTAACACACACACACTCACGCACGCGCGCCGCGCACCCCCCCCCCCCCCCCCCCACACACACACGACACACAACGCACGCACGCACGCACACACTTATACACAGGACACATACATACTTACACACGCACATGCACGGTAGCACACAGGCACATGCATATTCATACAGAGAGAGAGAGAGAGAGAGAGAGAGAGAGAGAGAGAGAGAGAGAGAGAGAGAGAGGTGCAAACACACAGAGGCTTTTAGACTCACATACATGGAGTATTCCCCAATATAACACTTTAACACCACTACCACCCCCTCCCATCCTCAATATCCTCTTATACACACCTACGCTCATAATGCAACGTTAGACATTCTCTCTCTCTCTCTCTCTCTCTCTCTCTCTCTCTTTAACCCTCAAACGACCAAGCTATTTTTACTACGAAAATGACCAAGTGGATTTTCTGCTGAAATGCTTGCTTTACTGAGTCAGTTTTCCTTTAAATAAGGCAAATGCTGATTGGATGCTATCACATGGCGCGGCGTTGGTTATGCCCGGTTGATTTCTTACGATGTCTTGCTCGCGACGCCGACCTGCAGGAGGATTTCTTTCCCATGTGAACCCCTTTTTGCTGGTGTATGTCCTGTCCATCCTGTTCTCGTTATCTTCACTCTCTCTTCATCTGTTTGATTAGTTTTGCCTTTCAGGACTTTCAAGGGCTCGACCTCGTCCGCGACCACGGGTTCATCCACGAGCTCTCGATCCCCCACGAGCTCGGCCT
>JADBJO010007489.1:27500-35000 GCA_016801955.1 Conus betulinus | reverse complement strand
AATGTAGTGAGTGAGTGAGTGTGTGTGTGTGTGTGTGTGTGTGTGTGTGTGTGTGTGTGTGTGTGTGTGTGTGTGTGTGTAGATAGATAGAGGGATAGATAAATAGATAGATCGATGGATACAGATATAGAATTAGTGCGTCAGTCTCTGTCTGTCTGTCTCTCTGTCTGTCTCTCTCCCTGTCTGCATGTACGTATGGATGTATATATATTATATACATGTATATTTATATAAATCTATCTATTTATGTTTATATACCTATGTATATACATATATGCATAAATAAATGAAGAGATAAATAAATAAATATGTATGTATGTATGTATGTATGTATGTATGTATGTATGTATGTAAGATATTTGTACCTATCTATCTGAATTCGTGTCTACCACATCACGCGTAACATCAATAACTTACATCCTTCTGGGAACTTGTTAAAGTATTGGAGATAGCTTAGGAAATAACAAGTCTCGTTAAAGAATAACTTTCCATAAAATTCCCCATCATTTTTTTGACTCCGTTTGGTGTCTTAGTAGATCATTACATGAATATTGTAAAGAAATCCAATGCGACGAAAGTGAGTGTAATGTGAATCATCAAACGTAAAATTTTCTTAGCCTAAGTCTAAAATCTATCAACACACAGCTTGATGGCATTCTCAACGGTTGTAACCCCCCCCCCCCCCCTCCTCTCCCACAGTGTTGTTCAACAGACTGTAATAATCATCATCATCATGTCGTCGTTCATATTGGTGATAGATGTGATGATGACGATTATGAAGATGATGACGATGTTGTCGTTGTCGTCGTTATTGTTGTTGATGATCATGACGACGACGACTAGATGATGAAGATAATACCAACGACAGTGATGCTGATACACAAAGAAGAAGAAGAAGAAGAAGAAGAAGAAGAAGAAGCACAACAACAACGACAACGACGACGACGATGATGACAGAGCAACAACAACAACAACAACAAGAAACTGAAGCAGAACAGGAAATATTATTCTCCTCTCATGATAGGGATCAACAGAGATACCTTTTCCAGCAGTTTGAACGTGTGAAACTGAATAAGAACATGGGAAAAAAAACACACTTGAAAAAGTCACCAGCTTGTTGCACAAGGGTGGCTAATGAGCTCTTCCGCTCGATAGAGGATTTCACGCTGCCGGAGCATGAGCACAGGCTGCTTCCGCTTGATTGCCATAGCAACACATCAACGTATCTTGTTGCAACAACGAAAAAAGAAAGCAATTACTCCACATCAGCACAATACAGAGGAAAAACGAAAGCACTACGCGACAACAATAACGATGACACCACCACCACCACCACCACCACCACCACCACCACCACCACAGCAACAACAACAACAACAGCAACAACAATAACAACAACAAAACATTCAATAAATCCGTTAACCGAAAAAGAAAATGAAAGTGGCGCGTCACATCAATCTAAACAGATTCATGTCAGCAGCTAGATGTTACAGACCTGACCATCGGGTGCTGCGGTGAGGCGTAGGCCAGCCATTTGCTTGACCTCGTCAATGGGTACATCTTTCCCATTTTTTTTTTCATTTGCTATCCTGTTGTTTAAACACTTAGCCGTAAATCCTGCGTCTCTCTCTCTCTCTCTCTCTCTCTCTCTCTCCTCTCTCTCTCTCTCTGTTTGTGTGTCTATCTGTCTAGTGGCTCACTTCTGGCTGAACTCAGCAGGGACCAAAGCAAACAGACTACTGGTAAACTACAGTGGTCGAAAACGCAGCATGGTATGTTAGGATGAACTGAATTTTGCGACAAAGTCCCCTACCCTTAGCCCCCCCCCCCCCCCCCCCCCCCCCCCCCCCCCCCCTCCCCCTCCCTCAAACACTTTTGGAAAAACAAAAAAACAAAACAAGAAAAAACAACGGCACCAAACACCAAACGTTTCCATACTCGCTCTACACAAATACTCCAGTCTCCTCCCACGCAATTAATCTAAACACACACACACACACACACACACACACACACACACACACACACACACACACTTTCGTCAGTGATTGTGAACAGCTCGCTGAAATTAATTTAAAAATATTAAAGTTACTCCTTTTAAGATTTGGTGTCCCACAAGGGTCAGCATTAGGGCATCTGCCCCTTTTCTTTCTATATAGATGACTTGCCATTGTATGTATAGTGCTTTGTGAAATGTTTGCTGATGATACGTCATTACAATCACTTATTACTAATCCAACTGAACTGGTGAGTAATTTGCAGACAAACATCAATAAGTCGATTGCATGGATAGAAATGAATCATAAGCCCCTCAGTGCTAATAAAACAAAATGGGTATATATATATATATATATATATATATATATATATATATATATATATATATATATATATATATATATATATATCACAACACGAAAAAGCGGCATAAATTGAGTTCCACATTCGCACCATGAAATGCCCAAGGACAAACATTGAAGATGTTATATCTCATAAAGTCTTAAGAGTTATCGTTGACAAAGACTATCTTGGTCTTACCACATTGCTGATCTTGGAAAACGCATTTCCAAAAGAACATATCAACTTGCAAAAAAAAAAAAAAAAAAAAAAATTCTGAATCTGATTTCAGGGCAGATATTTTTCATGCGAATATCCTTTCTTTTATTAATTATGCATCCACTTTATGGGATAATGCCAGCAAAACTAATCTGAAACATTTAAGCCGTTTACATAAAAGGACCATTTAGTTAATTCATTTAAAATCTTATTCCTTGACATTGAGTGATTACAAAACTTAAAAAATTGTTCCTTTTAAATTCAGACTCCATTTCAACAAATGTGTGTGCATGTACAATGTAATGGATGGGTCAGAAAGAAGAAAATCACCGAAACCTTTGTCACCGATAGAAACAGATATACACATAAACGGTCTTTTCCCAGACCCCAAAGTAATCTTTATAAATCAAGTTTGTATAATCTGGAGGGATTGCTTGGAATAATTTGTCTTTCTCTTTAAAATCATGTCCATCGAAACAGTCATTTAAAAAAATGCGTTCAAACCAGTCTGGAACAAGACTGCAACGATTAAAGGTCATGCCCCCAGCCCTCCCTCTTTCTAAGTACATTTGAAATTATGTTCCAAGAATTGTTTCTTATTCTGTTGTGATATGAGTAATGTACATATGCGTGTGGTTGAAGTTATGTGCTTTTTCAAATGTTGTTTGTAATTTTCCCCGTTGCGTGCTGCTATATTTTTTTAAAATAAAGGCATAATTTTGACTTGACTTCACACACACACACACACACACACACACACACACACACACACACACACACACACACGCACACACACACACACGCACGCACGCACGCACGCACGCACGCACACGCACACATATGTAGGCACACGCGCTCACGCGCGCTTACACGCACGCACGCACGCACGCAAACATCACACAACACACACACACACACACACACACACACACACACACACACACACACACACACACACACACACACACAACACATGGTCATGTACACACATGCATGCACACATTCAAGATCAAGGCTCAGGACTTCTGCTCTTTTGCCCGTGCTGATCAGATTGTGTTTGTGGTCTAGGGAACACAGCATCTCTCGGCCACAAAAAATGTCCTCCGGTCCTGTAGGAGCAGTGGTGAAAATGATCGGGGACTGCAGAGAATTTCTCTCCTCACTTTTCTCTGGCTAACGTCTGCGGTGCAGAGGAAGATCTAAGACATGCACAACTATAAACATTGTATACATGTAGGTACAGTTTCACGTCAATTTCAAACCTGCCCATCTTGACAAATACAAAGAATACACACACACACACACACACACACACACGCGCGCGCGCGCGCGCGCGCGCGCACGCGCGCATACACACACACACACACACACACACACACACACACACACACGTGTATATACATGCCTACGCATATACCCATATGCATACATATACATACATACACATACACCCACACACGCATGTACATTCAAGTAAATTACATTCATAATCACATAACCAATGACCGCTGGGCACTGAATAAGGAAGAGAGTTTACCAAACAGAAAATCAAGTCAGCCTGTTTTTTTTCCTAATTTTACATGCTTCGGCAATGTATTTTGCTAGAGATTTGATCAACAATTCATTTTCCAATGTCAGCACACGGGCTAGATTGTGGCTTTTTACAAAGGCAACTGAAACAAACTACACATTTTTCGCGGATTTGTCTGTAAGCTTCGCAGTGGAATAAGAAGTGGCACTCGTCTTCATTGTCATTTGACTTACATACTGGACAGTTATTAACTGCTGTTGTGCCAGGCATGAACCATATTTTGTTTGCATAGACCCAAGGTTCTGGTTCGAAAACGTGCAAGTACAGTTCTATGCCATCTATCTGTTACTACTGATAGGTACTTTTCAGCTTGCAGGTTGCTGTTGAATGAAAGAAACATTTCATATTTATCATTTCCTTCCATATTAGAATGCCAGTTTTGTTGAAACATACACACCAGTCTATCTTTCAATTCAAAATGAACAGTTTATCGTTCCCTACTTCTTGACTTAACCAAACAACACCAAACCCGTTTTCCGTCAAGAATTTCTTTACTTTGGACACCCAGTTAAACTTCCCATTCTCATGTTGTTGTAATAACATTTTGTATGCCTGCTTACACAGTCTTGTTTGGTAATTTCAGAAGTTTTTAGCCAATACTTAATAATTTAATATAAGTGCATATATATAAGGGATATCTCCCCGACTCTGCGTAAACCATTTTGTTAGAAGAATGTAATGGGACATTTATGAAACGTTTAATTGCAAATGTGTGTACCTTTTCAATTTGGTTGATGTCAAGAGTACCCCACACTTCCGCTGCATACGTTAATATGGGAGTAATCTGAGTGTCAAAAAGTTTCCAAAATATTGATGGTTCAATGGAATTCAACTTCCTTAATGACTTAAGAATTTCAATCACGCCCTTTTTCCCTTTTCTACACACTTCTGTCAGTCCTGCATTAAGACTTAGCTTAGTTGTGAATGTTAATCCAAGATATTTGTAACTATTTGTCACTCTTACTTCTTCACTACCGTACCACCATTTTCATGTCTGGAAAGATGACCCCCATTCTAAAGACCATAATGTTTGTTTTATCTAGGTTAACAGTTAACTGTAATCGGTCTGCTTCCTCTTTGAGAGTGGTCAACTGGTTCTGTAGACCAACGGTGGTATCAGAAAGTAAAATAACATCATCTGCAAACAACATCAGGAAGATTTCGACTGTACCAGGTATCATTTGAATACCGTGCCTGCCGTTTTTGTTAATTTCTATCGCTAGTTCGTTTATAAAGAATGAGAACAGCTGAGGGCTTAGTAGGCATCCCTGTTTAACGCCACGAGGACAATTGAAAATTATCTGAATATTCGCCTTTATCGCGCACGGAAGCCACTACCGAAACATACACTCCACTAAGAGCCTTGTACATTTTCCCTTTAATGCCAATTTTCTCAAAATATTCCAGAGGATGTTCCTGTTTACAGAGTCGAAAGCTTTCTTAAAGTCAACAAAAGCGACATATAATTTAGCATTTTGGAGTAGATACTTCTGAACAAGTGCATATAAAGTGAAAATGTGGTCTATGGTGCTGTAGCCTTTCCTAAAACCTGCTTGTTCTTCTATAATTATTGCTTCCCTTTCTGCCCATTTAGTTAATCTTTTATTTAAAATGCTTGTATAGATTTTACCTATAACGTTAGTTAAAGCTACTCCTCTATAATTATCCGGGTTATTTGCGTCACCCTTTTTATGAATTGGTATTATTATAGACTTGCACCACTCTTGGGGGAACATTCCACTATCAAAAATAGTGTTAAACAATTTGACTAGAAAGTCCACCATTTTCATATTTGAATGTTTAAACATTTCACCTACAATTTTGTCTGTACCTCCACTTTTTTCACTTTTCAGATTTTTTATCGCATCAGCTACTTCTTGTTTAGTAATTGGATCGTGAAACAATGCCTCTTCGTTTTCGTTTTCTTCCTCCTCTAGTTCTTCATGTTCAACAGTTTCATGTACTGATGTACTTTCGAAACTATTGAAGACATTGAAGAAATGATCATACCACTGTTGATGGCTTATGTCATTAAAAATCATCATCTTCTTCCTATTAACAGCTCTTATAGTTGCCCAGAAAAGTTTCGGATCCTTGATTGACTCTTTGAGCTTTCTAATTCTAGTTTCATCATACTCTCTCTTCTTCTCTCTTTTTCATCTGAGAATATTCTTTTCTTTCTTTTACATAGGCATCTTTCTGCAATGCTTTATATTCAGGTGATCTAGCTCTCCGATAAGACCTAAGAAGCCGGACGACTATTTTTTTTTCTTTGTTCACACTCAATGTCAAACCAGTCGTTAAATTGTTTTTTTTTTTCTCCCAACTCTCCTAACCATACATGCTGCAGCAGCCGCATACATTGCATTTACTAAACATTCTATGGCTCTGTTAACATCAGTAGCGAGATGTCGTTGTGCTGTGTTTTAAACACTCTTTAAATTCATCAGACTCTAACTCTTCTTTATATATTCCGCTGTGCTCGTCAGACCATACTATCTTTTCTTCTTTATGTTCACACTGTGTGGTAGCTGGGGAGCACTATCTTCATACACACAGTTTCTCCAAGCTAGTTCAACTGGCAGATGCCAGGAATATAGCCTGTCACCAACTTTTAACTCGCACTTGTCTAACAGTTCATCTGAGACTATAAAATAGTCAATGACACTACTTCCCTGGGGAGACACAAATGTAAATTCACCATTCAAATCATTAATACAAGATCCATTAACAATACTCAGATCAAATAAGAAGCAAAAAAAATCCAACAGTGATCTACCAAAGTTATTTACAACAAGATCCTTTGACACACGCCAGCCAGTCTCTTTCTCATCATCATCAGTGTCATCATTGTGCACAAAGTTCATCATCATGTTTTCCATTCGCGCTTGTTCAGATCCCGTTCTCGCATTCAGATCACCGCACACCATCAGATACACCTCATCCTTTTCTATACATTGTAGCAAATTTTCTTCAAGTATGTGTATGCCATTTTTTGACTCTAAATTATTATAGGCTGGCCCCCCCCTCAGGTACAATATAGCATGCAACAATGACTACATCTTTATCAACATTCAGCAAACCCTTTTTAAGTTTAATAGCAATGGCATTGTCACATTCCAGTTTTATTTCCTCTATAAACTCTGCAAAGCACTTTTTCACCAGAAAAAGAACTCCACCGGAATTTCTGCCATGAACAGACAATTTTTGGGCAGGCGCCTGCAATTTAATATAATCTTGAAATATACTACCAAAATCAAAACGATTGTCAGTGAAGGTTTCAGTTAAACATACAAAATCAAAAGAATTGATGTATTTAACAAAAGAGACATCATTTAATTTAGTATACAAAT
>JADBJO010007489.1:0-12500 GCA_016801955.1 Conus betulinus | reverse complement strand
TTCTCTTTCACCTATCCTTGGCGTCATCTGTTCCCACTCCCACCCACCACCACTTTGTTTTCTTTCCCAGGCCTCTCCCTTCATAAAAAAAGGTGATATGATAGTATGAAAGGGCAGGTCCTATACTCCACCTCATCAGGTGGCTTCGTTCCTGTTTGTTCTGCCTACTGGGGGATGAGCCTAGAAAAAGGAATTCCCTCTGCACCGCAGACGTGAGCCAGAGAAAAGTGAGGAGAGAAATTCTCTGCAGTCCCCGATCTCTTTTTAGCACTGCTCCAACAGGACCGGAGGACATGTTGTGGCCGAGAGATGCTGTGTTCCCTAGACCACAAACACAATCTGATCAGCACGGGCAAAAGAGCAGAAGTCCTGAGCCTTGATCTTGAATGTGTGCATGCATGTGTGTACATGACCATGTGGTGTGTGTGTGGTGGGGGGGGGGGGGGGGAGGGGTGCGTGCGTGCGTGCGTGTGTGCGCGTGCGCGCATGTGTATACGTGTATGTGTGTGTGTGTGTGCGTGTGTTGTTGTGTGTGTGTGGTGTTGTGTGTGTGTGTGTGTGTGTGGTGTGTGTGTGTGTGTGTTTGCGCGCGCGCGCGCGTGCGCACGTGTCTGCTTGTATGCACGTTGTCTGCATCCATGGGATGAACGCACGTTGGCATAACGTTACTGTCTCTAGATGTCTATGAGGGACCGGACATTCAAGCTCTTCTCACAAGAAACATTTCGTCGCCACAGAATCCAGCCCCCCTCCCACCCACAACCCATACCCCATCCTCCATCCCCCGTTCTGCTCGCCCTCCCCCTCCTTCCCTCACTTGATTTATATTCATCCATCTGTCTGTTATTTCGTTAGCCTAGAGAGCTGAATTTCCTACAGTGTTTTTCTGTGCAAAATCCTTGTTGTGAGCACCATTTTTTGTTTTACTTTGCGAGAGCTTGAAAATGGATGCTTCGTGCAGAAGCGGTGATTATCGAAAGACTGGTATTATCTCTGTCATTTTCCTTACAGTGGTGTGCGTGCGTTGCGTGCGTGCTTGCGTGCGTGAGTGCGTGCGTGCGTGTGTGTGTGGGTGTGTGTGTGTGTGTGTGTGTGTGTGTTGGTGTGTGTGTGTTGTGTGTGTATGTGTATTGTGTGGTGTGCGTCGTTGTGGCGTGGTGTGTGTGTGTGTGTGTGTGTGTGTGTGTGTGTGTGTGTGTGTGTGTGTATGCGGTGGTGTGTGTTATGTGTGTGTGTGTTGTGTGTGTGTGCGCGCGCTGCGCGCGCACGCAAGCGCGTGCGCGTGCGTACGTCCGGCTTGCGAGTATGCCTGCAAGAGTGCTTTTGCTTCTGTTGACTGGGACAATACTCCAGCAATTGTTTTCATTAGAACATGACGTTTTTTTTTTTTTTTTGTTTTTTAGAATAAGACTAAGATTCAAACGTGGATGAGAGAGAGGCATGTACCGTTGTGAAACTAAAGCTGGAACCTGCCATGGAAAAAAAAAAAAAATAACTCCACACAGGAAAGAAAACGAAGACATGAAACGTACCAATTACGGAAAAGCGCCTCGGGATAACTTGAAAAGTTTTGTCTTCCCTGGAATCCGATTTAACAGATCGAGAGGCGGAGTTTCGGAGAGAGGAGAGAGGAGAGAAGGAGACCCGCGCCATGAGGAAGAGGAGAGAGAGGAGAGAGGGAGAGAGAGCGGGGGGGGGGGAGTGGAGGAGAGAAGAAGAGGAGAGAGAGCGAGTCGGGAAGGGGGTTTGAGAGAGGTGGAGAGAGGGCAGAGGAGGGGCGAGGGGATGAGGGCAAACCAAACCGTGGAAGAGAAGGGGGAGGTGAGGAGCGAGAGAAGGGAGAGAGCAGTAGAGACGAGAGGAGAGAGAGAAGAGAGGAGAGAGAGAGTGAGAGAGAGGGAGCGCAGAGGAGCGAGGTAGAGAGAGAGGAGAGAGAGAGAGGAGAGACTCCTTCGAGCGAGGATCTCAGCCGGACGACGAGGAGGAGGGAGGAGGTGCGGAGAGGTGAGAGAGAGAAGAGGGAAGGGAAGCAGAGAGAGAGAGGGAGAGAGAGAGAAGAGGGAGAGGACGGAGAAAGGAGAGGGGAGAGGAGAGAGTTTTTTTTCACGGAGCGGGAGGGAGAAGAGTGGAGGGAAGGGAGAGGAGGAGAGAGGAGAGAGAGGTGGCGAGTGTTGATTGACTGTGAGAGGAGACGCCCCCTGATTTCTTCCCCCCGGGAGAGAAGAGAGAGAGCGAGCGGGAGCAGACCTGCCCGATGAGAGAGGTCGAGGACGGAGAGGGCGGTTTTTTTTTTTGCCTTTTTTGATGAGTGAGGAGATCAGGATGGGAGCGGGACCCGAGGGGGTGGGAGATCCCGAGACGCTGGAGAGGAGGGGAGGAGAGGAGGGATGGACTTGTGGACGGACGCCTCCACTTGGGGAGAGGAGCGAGAAAAGGCCCCAAAATAGTTTTCACAGAGAGGGGCCCTTAGTAGTAAGACCAGCCCTTAGTCAACTAACATCAACGACTCTACCAAGCGTAAATCTTTTCGGGGAATGGGAGGTGTGTACGGCAGGTGGTGGGGGTGGTGGTAGTGGTGGTTTGGTTGGGGTGGTGGCTGAGAGAGACGGACAGTCTTCGGTGAAAGGCATGAGGGCGAGCGCGAATGCGAATGTGAAGGGGCGAACGTTCAGTGTGCTTTGTCTTACATTCATTGGAAGTGGGGTTTTGTTTCTTTTTGTTGGAAACAAACATAGTATGAGACGTGGAGTTAGTTATGGTACCCACAGCCATGAACCTCACGCAGGGATTATCAGGATTATTTTGAAATAAATTCGGCATGCCATTCTTCAAGGCCCACAATCCGTTTCACACAATAACAATCCGCACACCGCACCCGCACAATAGAAGGATGGGAGGACATCTAAGACGAACCAAAGGAAAAGTATGTGAATTTCTTCTTCTTTTCTTTCCTTTGCTCCTCATCATCTCCTCTCCTCCTCTCTCCCCCTCCTCCCCTCCCGCCGCCTCCTCCCCTTGATCTCTTCTTAGTCTTCTTCTTCTTCTTCTTCTATTCTAATGCCTTATCTATTTGTCTTTCATTATCGGTTTTCTTAATATGTACTTTCTATTTCATTGTAAGATCATGTAAATATCATTTTGCTGAAAAGGCTAGTAAATTTGTTTACAGGATCTGTATGTTCTGTGGTGAAAATGACTTGCGAAAATTCAATACTCAGTTGACATTGGGATATTGGACTTATTGATTTGTCAACGCAATATTCATTGAAAGTAATTAGTTTTGAACATTTGGTTTATCGGCTTTCCTTACTTTTCCATCAACATAATGCAAGTTTTTGAAATTCTATCATTTGTTGTAAATCAATTGGTAAAACGATCCATGACTTGACATTGGAAATATTGACCGCCGCTTCACCCATCCCCATGCTATTCCAAGTGTAGTGGATAGGAAGTCATACGTATTTTTACTGTTACCGGTTTGCGCCATGAAAATTCAAAGTGGTTTGTTGTGTGTTTGTTTGTTCTTCATTTCCGACTGCGCATCATTTGCATGAACATCAATAGTATATATCGCAGTTGTGTTGTGCATCTCTTGAAACTCAGAGTGCGTGTGTCATTATGGTTTTTCAAATAGTTGATATGATCAATTTGAATGCGTGTGGCTACTTTGTAAATTTTGTTTGCTTGATTCATTGTTGAAAACCCTCAAACGTTTGTTTTCATGACACATGTAAAAAAAAAACAATGGTATAAGTGACAGGTTGGGGAGTTTTTCATGTGATTTAACCCGATGATAACATGATTAAAAATCCAAAAGATTTTTCGGTGTTACCAAAATTCAAAGAATCCTTCTGTGTCACTTGGATATTATTTGATTAAAATCGTAGGTGTTTGTCACTTTAACTGACTGCCCACTTAATGAATTAGAAAACATTGTTTACTTTAGTTGCATTCTGCGTTTCGGGGGAAAATCAAAGATCGTGATTTTTCGTAGTTTATACCTTTTAAAATCAATTGTACTTCTCAAATAGCTGTGTATGACCTTAATGAAAATCATGTGTGCATGTCAACTTGGCTTGTGTATACTCAAAAAACATCAAGTGTTTTATTCAGTTGTATTTTCACTTGCTGGAATCAACAGCATCAGCATGTTGGTCACACTGTTGTGTGTCACTCAAGATGAACAGAAATGAGTTTGTGATTTTAGGTGATTATTAATGTGATAGTTAAAGAATAGTGTCAAGTAGTTGTGATGAATGATGTAAAAAAACCCACATTTTTTTTTTTGTCATTTTTAGTTGTAACTCCCATTGGTTAAATAATTTAAGAAAAAGCCGGTTAGCTTAGTTAATTTTGTCGATTAGGAGCAACCCAAACTTGTAGCTTAGCTATTATGTCCGTTTGAATAAACATACAATGATGCACTGATGACCAACCGTGAGTGTAGGGCCAGATGTGTGGCAATGTGGGTTTTGGTTTTTTTTTTTCCATTACACACGGTATACAGCCTCTTCACGAATCTTACAGGACAGTCCGTATACTAAACAAGTTCTGAACACACATTGTTTTTAAAATCGAGTAAAATCTGGCAAGATTGTTGTGAAGTGTGCTGTGCGTGCGTTTGTGCGTGTGTGTGTTGTGTACGTGTCGTGTGTGTGTCGTGGGTGTGGTGTGTGTGTGTGTGTGTGGTTCCGTTCGGTTTGTGTTGACTGTGCGCGCACGATGTGCGTCCGCGGCCGCAAAGTTGCGTTGCATAAATATCCTATATATATATATAATATATAATATATATATATATATATATTCTCTTACAGCTGGCTGCCTTAAGATCTGGACATTCTCATGGGAGACAGGATTTCCAATCACAAGAGTGTTCGCAAGCAAAGATGCTCGGTACCGAGGGCGGCGCTGATGATCAGGAAAAAGTGCAGTTGAGGTGGGTGGAGCATGTGGTACGATAATGGACGACACAGAGACTTCAAAAATGGTCTTCTCCTCCTGAGCTGGCAGCAGGAACAAGGCAACCCACGGGCTGCCACTCAAAGCTTCAAAGAAGCTGAAAGGATCAACTGGCCAGCCTGTGGCCATCCCGCTTTCAGTGCTGGGGGGGGGGAAACACTTGCCTACGGACGCAGTTTTGGCATGGCGAATGCTGTCAACCAAAAGGAGTAAATAGTTGAAGAGAAGCGAGCGTTTTGCCAGAGCAGGGAGGAAATAGACAAGAAGCTGTCAAGCACCGCCCAAAAGAGAGGAGACCTGGACCCTAATTGACAGCTGTCGCATATGCCCAGCGTTGCTGGAGTATTTGTGTGCTACAGCTTTGGCTGCACTTCACACACGCGGAAACGTCACTGGGATTCATCGACCACGATCGGACATCCATGAGATGGTGTGTCTGTGTGTGTGTGTCGTGTGTGTGGTGTGTGTGGTGTTGTGTGTGTGCGCGCCGTGCGGGTTGTGCGGGAGTGCTGTGGTGCGTGGGGTGTGTGGTGTGTTGTTGTGTGTGGCGTGCGCGCCCGCGACGCGGCGCGCACGAAGTGCGGAGCGGCATAGCGCACGTTTGAGAGAGAGGAAATGCTTCCACAAAGAAGAAAAATTCACGAACAGTCCCAACGATATAGGGGGAATACATCACGTCCGCTCCTGTAAACGACTTGGCCAGGGCGTTATCATCCTCTCTCTTGTCTCCGTGGACGCGTCATGTTACAGTCAATCTTCTTATTGTCACTCTTTTGAATTCTTCATCCAGCTACCACCGCCTGAGGCATATCCTCTCTTCTGTACCTGTTGACTTCTTTCTCTGTCTCTGTCTGTCTGTCTTCTGTCGTCTGTCTGTCTCTACTCTCTCTCTCTCCTCTCTCTCTCTCTCTCTCCTCTCTCCTCTGTGGACATGCTACGTGTATGCTTTTGGTGGTGTGTATGTGTGTAGTGTGTGTATTTGTGCGTGTGTTGTGTGTGTGTGTGTGTGTGGGTGTGGTGTGTGTGTTGTTTGTGCGTGGTGGGGGGTGTGTGGGCTGTGTGCGTCGGGGCTTGCTTGGCGGCCATGCGCTTATGTGGCCCGCGGCCGTGTGTGGTGGCTGTGTGTTCTGCCTGGTGTGTGTGTGTGTGTGTGTGTTGTGCTGTGTGTGTCTTTGATTGAGCGTTATGATTGGAGGTAGTTGATACATTTCTGATTGAAGACGTGTTTTTAAAATAATTCATTGACATTTTACTTTGTATCGATAGCTGGGATGTTTGACTAAAAATGTGCCTCTCGTTCTTCTCGATTTATGTCTTTCTGCTGTACTCTTTTGATAAGAAGATACTCCCAGAAATGGACAAATCGAGTTTCATGTTACTCCATCGGATGTATGTGTGGTGGTTTTTGAGTAGAATCATCTGTTGTTAGTTGATGATAGCCGTAGTGCGAGTGTTGTATACACATGTGTGTGCGCCTGTGCGGTGTGATGTTATGCGAGCCGTGCCAACGGTGTGTTGTCGTCGGTCTGTTGGTTGTGTGTGATGCTGTGTGTAGTGAGAGATTGAGACCGAGAGAGCTTGAGAGAGGAGGAGAGAAGATGATGGGAGGAGGAACGGAGGGGTGAAGTGAGAGAAGTGGATGGGGCGCGCGACTGACGGGCGGAGAGTCTGAGGGAAGGATGTGAGATTGGGACTTCGACCTGAGACGAGAGGGGACGAACGCAGAGCCGGGAGATGGACGAGAGCGAGAGCGAGCGGATGGATATCTGCCGCGATTCTTTTGGACAGAAACCATAACTAGAAAAATTTGTTGCATTCGTCTGCCAGTTCGTACACATTCACGAAGATGTTTTACAAAATGCAAGACACTAAGCAACTATTAGAATATAGCTACCGAAAAAAAAAGTTGTAGGAGGTCGCGGTTAGAAAGAAGAGAAGATGGCGAATAGAGAAGCCATGCCCGGCATCGGCTTCCTTTGTGTTTTGTCTGTCCTTTTGACCACCACTATCAGCTCCACTAACAGGAAGAAGAGAAGCGACGATAATAAATAAGATGTTGTGTGTGTGTGTGTTGGTGTGTTCTGTGCTGCCTGGGTTGTGTGTGTGTGGTGTTTCTGTTGTGTGATGTCCGTTGAAACTTGAACACAGGTGCCTGTGAGTTGCCCAGTGCATTGCGCGTGCGTTCGCGGCCGCGCTTGCCCGGGATGTTCTGTGATGGCTGTCGGTTGTAGCTGTGTGTGGCTTGTGTTCTGTGTGTTGTGGGATGTGTGTGGTGTGGTTGTGTGGAAAACGGCGCACGCGAGGTGCGCGTCAGTACCGGCGTGCTTGCGTGCATGCGCGTTAGATGGGCGAAGTGTTATAGTCGGGATAAGATTTTTACGCCCGAACTACTTTGGACAAATTCGTATTTTCTTTTCTAACTAACAGTGAGGACAATTGAAACTATCTTGCTTTTGAAGCTCCGAAGCAAGAAGAGAAAAGAAGAAAGGAAGACGACAACGAATGAGAGAGGAAAGGGAAGATCAGTAAGAAGCAGGCATACGACGACGGACGACGACCGACGACCCTGGAGGCGACGACGACGACCGACGACGGACAGACGAACCCGAAGTAGCAAGAAGAGAGAAAAGACGGAAAGTGATTAGACGAAGGAATAAGAACGGAAGGAAGAGCTGTTTTGTGTTCACTATCCAGTAGAAGAGAAGAGTTTTTAAGAACAACAGAACGCGGAGAAAAGAAGCACCAGGAAGAAAATGGAAAAAAGAAAGGGAAGGAGAAGGGGTTCGTCCACTTGTCTATGACTGTAAGAGCACGGACCACAAAGGCAAACACAAAAACAAACAACTGACAAACCCCCCCCCCCCCCCCCCCCCCCTTCCCCCTTTTCCTCCCCCCCAAAAAAAAAAAAAAAAAAAAAAAAAAAAAAAAAAAAAAAACAACAAAAAAAAAAAAATTTTATTCAACACAAATAAGAAACAAAACCAAGCACTCCAAAAGAGCCCATAAAACCAGACCCATGGGATAACGGAGAGGGGGAGGGAAAAAGACCTCCCCCCCCCCTAGGAGCACGGTAGAGAACCGCGCAAAGAACAACCGGGCTCCCTTTTTGGTGTCCTTCATAGGAGTGCCCGCGAGCGTGCCCCCACATCATTAAGAGGTGCCCGTCGCTCTTAATCTATGCACTCATTCACTGAAGGAAAGAAGGAAAGAGAATGAAATGCATGAAACGAAACATTCCACACGTTATGGGTTCTCTTGCAAAGAGCTGTACAGCGACCAGCCTTGTGCCTGCCCCCAGCCGACAAAGAAGACCAGAGACAGATAAAGTTCATCTTAGAAAAAAAAAAAACATATCATATTGTGGAAAACGTGGCGGGGGGTGTCTTTGTTATATTTTATTTTTCCCTACTTTTAAGATCCACATGCTAGGAGTTGGTGTTTTTTCTGTGGTAGTACTCCTCACGGGTGGCGCTACTGGTAATCATATTATGGGGGGGGTGGTGATGATTGTTGGAAACCTCCTAGCTTTATGACCCTGGACCCCCCGGTGGGAAGTTTTGTGTAATGTTAAAGCTTTATATGAAAGAGATATTCGAGGAGGTTTATGTGCCGTATCTTCCCGCAACATGTTAAGAAAGGAAGTTTACACAATTCGTCAAATCTCGCCAGACCAAAGAATATACGACAATATTCAAAGCGAAAAAAAAAAAAAAAAAAAAAAAAAAAAAAAAAAAAAAAAAAAAAAAAATACAAAAAAAAAAAAGAAAGATAGAGGGAATGAAAAAAGAGGACTGTAAATTAATTTCAGTTTCAAAAATGACCGTCTTACCTTCTTCAATTAGGAAAGGAAAGATCAAAGTAATTTTACCGCATGGTGGGTTGTTTTAAAGCATAAAAAAATGAAATGGCTAATGAGACCTGCGCCCTTAATCGTACCAACGAAACACCATCAAGTTCCTCGACCCTATTAGTCTTTTTACCTACGTACAGTGTCTCCCCGACGCCTTGCACACCAAACTCCAACAGCAGCTCCAGCCTTCCCCAGTACCAGCCGCAACACAACCAAAACCCCAAACCTTCGGATGGACACCAATGTGGCCGCGCGGGATAGGGGAAGGGGGAAAGGGGCGGAAGGAAAGTAAGATAACATGTGAAAAAAGAGATATAAATGTGTAAATATCGTTCTTAATTGACAACATGGCGGGGGAAACCTGTGGAATAAATTCTGTAGGGTAGACAGAGACAAACACCAGTTTAGCATTTTCCTAAATCAGGCCCCGGAACGTCTCTAGATAGCACATGAATCCTGTCTCGCCTTTATTGAGTTTTCAAAATCAGGTTAGCCATTTTCCTCCCCTTTAATAGCCACACAGAGTACCAGAGCAACTCCCCCATAAGCCACTCGTGGGTTGAGGACTGGCATTCTAGCGAGCATGCGATTTGTTTTTCTTGAGCCGGCCGCTTAACACAAATCATTAATTCCGTATGTCACGAATTCAGAGAAGCCGCCATCTCTCTCAAAACTATGACTCAACCTCTTTCCCCTTTTTTCCCTTCGCCCAACTTCTCTTTCTGGTTGATTGTTATATTCATCTATTCTATATATCTAGCTATAGACTATCTATCTAACTTCTATCAGTCTATCTATCTATCTTCTATCTATCTATCACATAATAATTTAAAGTGCCTCCTTCCCTCTCATTCCCTTTTCGTTTCCGTTCCTTATTGGTTGTTTGGTTGTCTTTAATCCTTTGGACACCGGATTCCTGTTTCAATCACATTTGATTCGCCTAACATAGATATGCAAAGAGTGTGGTGGGTTTTATTTCTAATGCTATGTTGGATACTATCTAAAGTACCCACCTCCTTTGTTAAGGACCGATAATTGTTTCAGTCCATTTCTGTCCACCGGCCAGATGACCGAGTAATAAGACGATCCAGGTATACTGCGTTTTAAACGGCAGATTAGAATAATACTTTATTATTTAAACCCACACACCACACCCCACGACACACAACACACCACAAACACCACCACAACACAACATCACCCACACACACAGCAACACTGCACACACCACACGAGCGCGGCGCACGGCGCTGGTACACACACATAACACGCAAGGTCCATGGAACCAGTTTCCCCCCTCCCCACGTGACTGCTTTCGGTAACAGTTGTACTACAGATCAGGGAATTAGGACAAGGAGGAATCGATAGCACCAACGTGCAACCTGAAGGAATCGTCAAGTCTCACACGTTCATGACAATCACAGTTTCAATCGTCCACAGAACATTTCTTAAGCTTTAGAGGGTCCCGGATCCCTCAGCACCAATCATGTATCTTGGCCTGCGACACCCCCCGTGGATTTCATCTTTCCACTACATGGAAGAAACAAATCATTGTGCGGATAGCCTCTTCGAAAGGGAATAACATACTATGAATGATGGTTCTGGGACATCTTCTATTTGCTTTTTGTTCTTTTTGACCGTGAAGATATGTTTTTCAATAACACTGTGCGTTTACGATACCACTGCCCAACATCCGACAGATCCCATCCCGTGTTACGTATTAAAAGCGACCCCTTTAGCTCGGTAAGCATCCCAGAAGTAAAGTACAGCCGGGTTTGTTGTTTCGAAATTAGGGGAAGGAAACAAATCAGTTGCCTGAAACAGAACGCCGAAAAGGAGAAAGGAGGGGGAAAAAACCTGACTGTCACCCGAAGAAGGAGATATGTCATAAACAGTTGTAAGATCATGACCGCTAGAGGACCCCCACCCGTTCATGTGTTATGCATCAGTTCATTCTTCAAAACTGGAGGGAAAATCAGCTCCCCCGTCCTAGGGATCTCGGTGTGGTCCATGGGGAATTATGACTGTTGAATGCCAGTCGCACCTCGCCTCGCACCCCAGTTCCTTCCGCCTGTTTTCGCCCCCAGTCCTCCAAACGAAATTCGATTTCTTTTTTTTTTTCCTCTTTTTTTGGACCACACCTCACCGTCGTCTGACCAGTCTCTTTCCACCCGTAGCACAAAAAAAAGGTACCTATCACGCCCTGGGCGGTGTTTTTTTTTTGTGCTAGGAAACCTGCCACTGTGGAGAGGAGACCGTGTGCAAGAATCCCCAAAAAATCTTGGAAAATTGCTTTCACTGTGTTCGACGACATGGAAAACAGTTGTGCCGGTAAATGAATTTTCTTGTTGTTACGAAGTGAAACGTGGGTGGACGGCCAGTGCCAGGGTTCTTGGAAAACAGAGAGTAGTGCGTTTGTGCCCGTCCGTGGGAAAGCATCAATTTAGTGATGCAACATGATTGCCCAGCACTCACGGACGGTCCATGTGGACCCGGAGGAAATATCTTAGGGGGAAAGCGCCGCCGCTTTCGTAAGAAAAGACAGCAGCAAGGAATCGCGCCCCCCGCTACCGCCACTCTTTTCCCTGCTTTTCCACCTAAGTAATCGATACCATCTGCTATAACTCTGTCGCCTTACTGTTTTATGTCCTGCTCCATTAGAGCGCCACGTCGGAAAGTCGCTTGATACACCAACTTCAAGCTTCCCCAAAACCGAGCTTCGGAAAATTCACCGCCGCACTTCAGTGCCGCACCGGCATTCCTTATAACTTGAGACCCCAGCTTTAAGAGGCACCACTCATGTTAGGCCTTCATGATACGAAGCTTTAGGGGTTCCGGACCTGTCGTCATTGTTGTTCCTTTTCACCTCATACCCCCCTTGTTCGTTCCGTCATCAGAAAAACAACAGTACGATCCTAGCATATTTTCTCAATTCCATTTTTTTTCCAGACGTCTTTTACTATGAAGCTGTTGAGTTTCAGCCGACAATTTCATTTTGAAATAAAAAAAAACCAACACAAAAAAAAAATAAAAAAAAAAAACAAACACAAACAACCAAAAACGAACCAAACAAAAAAAAAAAAAAAAAAGAAAAAAAAAAAAAAAAAAAAAAAAAAAGAAATCAAACCAACAACAAAAAAAAGGGAAACGAACGAAGGCCAACAACACTTCAATAAAAAGCTCTCTCATCTCTATATCTCTTATCTCTCTCGACGCTATCGAAGCTCATATGTTTCGAGAGATGTTATTTCTATCGTGCCCCCCAATTATCTCCGGCACTTTCGGTCGTGCCCCATATACCGCAGTACGGATTCTAGTGACCGGAGTATTGATGTCTACGCCCGAGTGATGATACCCACGATACCGTTACTATGATATTGTGAGGTTTTGCTGATGGGGCAGTGATTGTGAAATATGATCTCTGAAACTTTGAACCCTACACTTCAAAATGAGAAGAGAAATCAAACTACCCCTACAGTTGAGTGCGTTCCTATTGACTGTGGTCCTGTACTGAATATATACTCAATCCCTTGGGGGGTCCAAAGGTTTCAGTTCCTTTGTCTCCTAGACTGTTTGAAAACTAGAAATTTGAGGTGTTTCTACACGTAGGGATTCCCGTATATAAAACATCACTTACCCGAGATAGTAAAGTTTAACAATTGGTGTTAATCGATCTCAAAGGCGAGAGAGA
>JADBJO010007488.1:99713-107213 GCA_016801955.1 Conus betulinus | reverse complement strand
CAGCTGCTGGTAATTCTTTTCTTCTTAGCATTTATTCATATGTATATGTATTCATTTATTTATTCATTTATGCACTTATCTGTTTATCCATTTATTTATTTATTGAATTATTTGTTTATCTTTTCATCTATTCATGTATCAACGTTGCTTACTTTGCTTGTTTTCTTTATCCTCCGTTTACTTTTTAACCTTCTTTTCTGCCTTCTTTTGGTTCCTTTTCATTTTTAATCTCCTCCTTTCCTCGTGAACGGCCATGCACGCGTTCGCGCGCTCACACACACGCACACACACATACGCACGCGCGCGCGCGCTCGCACGCACGCATGCACACAAACACAAACGCATAAACACACACACACACACACACACACACACACACACACACACACACACACAATCTATAGCTTTCTTTTGCATGGTTTTAGAACGAAAGTAACGTATTTGTGGTTCTAAGACCATTCCAGTCTGTCTTCTTCGTTCTCAGCAGCTGAAACCATTTTACCGGATGCTCTGAGATCGAACTCACAGCTTTTGTTTCAAGAGGCACTAAAATGATAACGAATCGAAGAGCTCTTTATTTCGATTCGTTAACAGTCAGGTTTTGTTTGTTTGTTTGTTTTTGGCTCATTATGCTTTCGTGTTTTCAATGGTTTACATCCTTGTGTGTGTGTGTGTGTGTGTGTGTGTGTGTGTGTGTGTGTGTGTGTGTGTGTGTAATACGCATTATGAAAGGTAGATACGTGCATCTCTATGCAGGCGCACATTCATTACCACACTAAACCAAACGTCCATTTGTCTATACTCAATTCATTCTTTTCTGTAATCTCGCCTTCTTTAATCTTTTTTGCTGAACAGACTTTAAACGGAAGAGCCCTCTCTCTCCCTCTCTCTCTCTCTCTCTCTCTCTCTCTCTCTCTCTCTCTCTCTCTCTCTCGGGGGATCGATTTCCGCTTGCGAAGTGAAGACTGCGTCTGTCAGTCGCTCTGACATCAAAGCGTACTCTCTCAAGATCAAGGCCTTTAATGATATTTCCTGTAGTACAGTCATCAAGATGCCAGCGGTTCCTTTATCCTTTTCGCTCGGTTTGTGGTGTTTTTATGCTGACTTTCGTTGCATTTTATGTTTCGTCGCGCTCGGCAAAGAAAGTCTTTTTTGTTTTTGTTGGACATTGAAGCTCTGAAGATGACAGGACGATGTCGCAGTAGGTTTGATCCTGTCGTTTTTGTTCCACAGACTTTTACTCGAGCGCTGTGAGGATATTGAACTTAACCCAGGACCCAGAACAGGCAGTAAGGAGAGTCTCAAGCTGACACGACTGAACAGTGCCAGTGGATCCTCGCCTGCAGCCAGTGCCTTGCCGTCCCAACCGCCTATGGAACCTTCAATCGCAGACGTCATGTCGAGTCTTCAGATGTTGAGCTGTAAGAGTGATGGAATGAAGGCCAACATGAGAGAAATGAAAGAGACGCTACACGATTTACATGAGGATGTTTCTCTGTTGAAGTAGAAGATTACAGATCTCAAGTGTGATAATGACAGGCTCAGAGGAGAAAAAAAAAACAACAACAAAAAAAACAAAAACAAAAAAAACCAAACGAAAGACTAACTGAAACTGTGATGAAATTAGAGCAAAAGGCAGATAATCTTGAATGCTGTTCAAAACGAAACAATGTCATCTTCCACAGTGTTCATCAAAGAGAGAATGAAAACTCGACGGCTTTAATTCAGGACCTAATGACAGACAAACCGGATCTGACCGAAGACATACCATTTGACAGACTACACAGACTGGACAGAAAGGCAGACCCTCCGATTATCGGTTGTTGCACCTTCTATAAATATAAAGAAAAACTACTAAACGCCAGAAGCAAATTACAAGGAACCAAAGTATTCATAAGTGAGGACTTTTCTCAGCGGATTAGGGAAATTCGAAAAAAAGTTGGTGCCTCATCTAAAAGAAGCCAAAAAGAACAACAAAAGAGTGTCCATGGTCTACGATCATTTGATCCTTGATGGACAAACATTTTCTGTCGATCAGGATGGTAATGTCCGAAAGATGACCCAGGAAAACGGCCGGCCTGGTAAGGTAAGATATGCTGATGCAAATGAAAGTAATAAAAATGTCATCCACGCTGACGTGAGCGCAGTGGGAACAAGTAAACGTCGGACACGGCCTATTCCTGAACACGAGATTGAAATATCACCTGTAGTTCGGGATGAAGTGGTCGACCCATCCGTGCCCACTCTCCTCACTGACAACAAAATTCAAAACGTGTGTTTCTCTGATTTTCATGTATCCCCGAATGAAGTAGGAGATAATGTTGGTATTTTCATTGATGATGTGTGTTTAAGTCATACAGCTACGAACGGTTCCTCAAGTGGTATTATGTTTGATTACAATGATCTATATGTGGATAAAACTTCGAACAGCACTAAGTTTGGCTATGATATATCTATCTTGAATGAAAGAGAGGTTGTCAAAAGTATTTCTCGTTCAAACAATTGTTTAGTTACCGACAAAGGTTGTTGTAAAAAAAACAAAACAAAACAAAACAAAATGATATGCTGGATGAAATGAGTTTATGTGTAAATGATGTAATGTCTAATAAACAAGAGTTTGTGGATGGATGCAGTGGATTTTTTTTAAAACTATGCACATGTTAGTCCTTTGTGTAACAATGTTTAAAAAAAGAAAAAAAAAACAACAACTGGAAAGTGGGTGAAGAAGAACTACATATCCAGTTATCTATTGTGAATGTCGGTAATGATACGGACACAGTTCAATACAAAAAGAATAACTCGGCTATGAATGACAAAGTGTACGTTTTTTTTTTTTTTTTTTTTTTTTTTTTTTTTTTTCAACACTGGAATGTTAGTGGCTTGTTGTCAAAGATAGGTGATGAAGATTTGATTTCGTACATAGCGTCATTTCATTCTGAATACCTTGTAGAAACCTCTGTGGAAAGTTTTGAATCTATGGTTTTTAGTGCTCGTGAAGAATTTTGTAAACCAGCCCTTAAGATAACAAAACATGGAAGGCGTTCAGGTGGAGTTATGTTTTTGATAAGAAAAAGCATTGTTATCGTATGTGCAAGAAGTGTGTACTGACCGCAATGACATCCTTCTGCTTACTTTTTGCAAAGATCTGCTCGGCTTATCGAAAGACGTCTTATATGTATGTGCATATCTACAACCTGAAAATTCACCTTACTGTTCTTGATTTGGGATATTGACAATGGCATATGCATAATCTTGAAGACTGTCTTACCGATGTCTTGCTTAACATACACGATGTACACATACTGTTGGCTGGTGATTTAAACAGTAGAACGGCTGACATTTCTCAGCATTTATGTTGTGATACGAACAGTTTTCATATTGAAACAGATAGCGGCATAAGATAACACAAACAGACACTCTAAAGATAAAATTTTGAACAAGTATGGGAAATCTTCTTAAACATGTGTCATGACTGGATCTATGTATATTGAATGGTGTATGTAATGGTGACCTCCAAGGTCATTCCACATATATTTCTGAGAATGGGAATAGTGTGAACGACTATTGCATAGCTTCCACTGACTTGTTTGCTCATATACATTCCACATACACTCTCTTTGATAGTGAACACATCGAATCAGATCATCTACCTCTAGAGTTTTAATTTATATTCCCAAGCCAGTAACATACCTACACAAACTGTAAAGAAAAAGATAGAGACTGTTGAGAAGCTTGTGTGGCAAGATGAATATGCTAATGTTTTTTTGTGATCAAATGAATAGTGAGTCTGCTCTATCAAGGATAGTCAGGGCGATTGGTCTTATTGATGTTGATGATGATATTGCACTGGATGTGTGTAATACCTGTGTAACGAATTACGCTGAATGTACGAAGAAACACATGAAAATAGGCGCAAGAAAAAAACAAATGACGAACGGTATGATTTGGAATGTACTTTAGCGAAAAGAAACGTTAGAAAACTTTTGAGGATTTCTCGAAAAACGAAGAAAATTACTGACAGTAACATCTTTTTGTAGAGCTCGTAAAGAATACAAAAAGATGCTGCAAAGGAGAAGGAAAGAACATAATGATACGTTATTGGACAATCTAGTAAAGTCAGTAAATGATCGGCGCGAATTTTGGAAAAATATGCAAAAGATATCAGTAAAGAAATGTCAAACACATAATGAAACATCTGTTGATGATTGGCATCAACACTTCAGATAATTATTGCAAAAAAGATGATGATGAAAAACGCTTCTTCAATGTTGAAGAAAAAAATCATTGATATGGATGGTGACAAAGATACTTTTAATCATCCAGTTTCAAAAGAGGAGGTATTTGGTATTGTTAGCAATAAATAAGCTGAAGAACAGACAATCAGCAGGCCCCAATGGAATTATCGGAGAGTTATACAAACACAGAGGTAAAGTTTTTGTTGACTTCCTCCTAAGATTCTTTAATCCACTTTTTGATCAAGGAATATTTCCTTAAAGATGGACAAAGTTCGTCATATTGCCATTGTTTAAGAGGGGGTCAGTTAATAATCCAGATAATTATAGGGGCATATCTTTGTGTGACGTAAGTAGTAAACTTTATAGTTCCATCATTAATCGTAGATTGCAAGAGTGGCTGCAGCAGAACAACATTACAGGTGAACACCAAGCTGGTTTTAAGAAAGGCTATTCTACAATTGATCAAATATTCACTCTTCTAGCAATAATACAAAAGCAGTTTTCTTGGAATCGTAAGTTATACGTAGCGTTTATAGACTTTGAAAAGGCTTTGATTCTGTTTCAAGAGGACTGCTGTGGCCTGTTCTATATAACAATGGGATCAAAGGTAAAATCTATAAATGTATCAAAAGTATGTATAACTGTGTTAGAGCAAAGGTAAGATGTGGTGCTGATTTTACTGATTATATTATATGCACAAGAGGATGGTAAACAGGGTGATGCTTGTAGCCCTGACTTGTTCTTCTTATTCATAAATGCATTAGCTCAAGATATAATTCAGAATGGGAAGCATGGTGCTACACTTTATTTATTAGCGGATGATATTGCATTGCTCTCTGAAACACCCATTGGCCTCCAGAATCAGCTGAACAATCTTTATAATGCAACGTCTCGACTTCAACTTAAAATTTAATATGAACAAAGCAGCATTGTAGTATTTTAAAGAAAAGGTGGATGTCTTGCAGCAAAAGAGAGATGGTTCCTAAACTGTGAAAGAATGTCCGCTGTAAACTGTTATAAATACCTTGGTATATATTCTACCACTCGCCTTAGCTTTGTAGCTGCTTGCGAAGATCTGGCAAGCAGAGCAAAGCGAGCTCTATTGTGCATCACCTATAAGTTTTTTTCGCTTAAACTTTACTCTTTAAATGTATTTCTTAAAATATTTGACTCTCAAGTTCTACCTATAGCTATGTATGACGCAGAATTGTGCTAGATTTAGACAGACAAATCAAACGGTGTGTGACGACGATTAGACTAGGGATACCGATATGACAATGCATCGCAATCGATATGAAATATATTCAGACTACGGTTTAAGATGTCTTATATGTAAAAGAGCAAAGGAAGACGAATTACATATTTTACTTTGTTGTCCTGCTATCAATGATCTTAGAAAAGAGTATATTTCTCGTAGATTTTATGCACATCCATGTCTGTGTCCGTGCATCTCTGCTCATGTCCAGTCAGAATGAACAAGTTATGAAGAATCTGAGTTTATATCTCTATGAAGTTTTTCAACGACTCGCATTTTTTTCATTGGAATTTGAAAAACGTTAATCATATGTAGAACTACTTCATGATCCAGTGAAAAAAAAATGTCAGCATGTTAGTGTCGGTTGTTGCTTTGTTTTTGTTTGGTTATGGTCTATTCATTATCGTACACTATTTGTTTTTCACCCCCTTCAATGGGGCTAAGGCCTTTATTGAATAAAATTCTGTTTCTGTCTCCGTCTTGTCTGTCTGTCTGTCTGTCCTCTGTCTGTCTCTCCTCTCCTCTCTCTCTCCTCTCTCTCTCTCCTGCCTCTCTCTCTCTCTCTCTCTCCTCTCTCTCTTCTGAATCTCTCTTATCTCTCTTGGGGAATCTCGGGAGGGGCCAATCACTGCATTGCCCAAATGGCAGTCCCCTCTCTCACCCTGTCCTGCCCTTTACCCTTTTTCTCTTCTACTCCCTCTCTCTTGAAACTCTCTCTTCTGATTTTTCTCTCTCCTCTCCTTAGTTCCTTCTCTCCTCTCCTACACTCTTTGCTTGTCCATCTCTCTCTTTTGTCGCTTTCCTCTTTGGGGAGGGGAGACTCTCTCTTGTCATCCAGTCTCTCTCTTCTTCCTCTTTTCTCATAAATGGGTCCCCTCTCTCTCTCTCTCTCTCTCTCTCTGTCTGTTTTGGTCCTCTCTCTCTCTCCTCTCTCTCTCTCTCTCTCTGTCCCATATCGCACATAATAACGCATATCCTCCCTTTTTCTCCCCTCGTTCTGTCCTTCCTTATTTTCCTTCTTGTCTCACTACACTCCTTCCTGTCCATCCTTCTACACTTTCCTGTCCATCTTCTTTTCTCTTTTTGTCGCTTTCTCTTTGGGGAGGGGAGACGCTAGAGGATGGAGACTTGTTAAGCAGGTAATATATGATCTTCCTGCAAAAATCGTAACCGATTTTGTCAAGTGCCTTTACCCTTTTAGATCTACTGCTGATCATGAAAAACACAAAGAAGTTATGTCTAGCAAGTTTGTCTGAACGCCTCATGCGTATACAGGCCCAGTTTTACTGATCTGTGGCTTCAGACAGATTGTGGTGTGTCGTGAACTGGGATGTCCTCTGTTTTCTTTTCTCCTTTCTGGTTTCCCTCTTGAATCCCCCCTCCCCTTCTGTCTGTCGTTTCACTTCCCCACACCCACTTTTACGCTCTTCATTCTCACTGCAGTTCTTCATGTCACGTTGTTCATTCTCCCTGCAGTTCTTCCTGTCACACTGCTCATTCTCCCTGCAGTTTTTTTCCCGTCACACTGTTCATTCTCCCTGCAGTTCTTCCTGTCACACTGCTCATTCTCCCTACAGTTTTTTTTTTTCCCGTCACACTGTTCATTCTCCCTGCAGTTCTTCCTATCACACTGTTCATTCTCCCTGCAGTTCTTCCTGTCACACTGTTCATTCTCCCTGCAGTTCTTCCTGTCACACTGTTCATTCTCCCTGCAGTTCTTCCTATCACACTATTCATTCTCCCTGCAGTTCTTCCTGTCACACTGCTCATTCTCCCTGCAGTTTTTTTCCTGTCACACTGTTCATTCTCCCTGCAGTTCTTCCTGTCACACTGTTCATTTTCCCTGCAGTTCTTCCTGTCACACTGTTCATTCTCCCTGCAGTTCTTCCTGTCACACTGTTCATTCTCCCTGCAGTTCTTCCTATCACACTATTCATTCTCCCTGCAGTTCTTCCTGTCACACTGTTCATTCTCCCTGCAGTTCTTCCTGTCACACTGTTCATTCTCCCT
>JADBJO010007488.1:74713-97213 GCA_016801955.1 Conus betulinus | reverse complement strand
GGTGTTATTATTGCTACTACCATCACACCATTACGTGTATTAGCTGTACACATCAGCTGTGATTTATTCATAGCCCCCCCCCCCCCCCTCTCTCTCTCTCTCCTCTCTCTCTCTCTCTCTCTCTCTCTCTCTCTCTCTGTCCAGTTCCTTATTGTTTCATTGATAGAACTATCACGTGCCAATCTACGTAATCCACGGATTCCTGTCGGCTGCCCTTCGGACCAGTAGAAGCTCCGGTAGAATTCACTTGGTTATGGCCCTTGCTCCACGCCACCTGACAAAATGACGTCATTCACAGGCGTTGACAGGTCAGTCCCCAGTTCTATCCCCACCGTTTCCGCAAGCACATGAGGAGCGGTCATAAGACTACTCCCTCCCCCTCCCCTCCCTCCCGCCCCTCCCCCTGCCCCCATCCCCTGTGAGTGACCTTGCAAACTAGCAGATTTGACCGAGAATATTATTTACATAGTAACTGTGGTGTTGTGATAGTTTGTAATGCGTATTGTATGATGTACAAGAACCGATATTTGGGAGTGTGCTACCGCGTTTTCCTTACTACCCACGTTTATGATGTTGCTAACCAATGTTCATACATACTGCGATCCTGAGAGTTGTGTGTGTGTGTGTGTGTGTGTGTGTGTGTGTGTGTGTGTGTGTGTGTTTATTTTATTTTTTTTTAGCGTCTGAAGAAGACGTGTTTGTGGAAACTATACTTGTTTCTTTGCATTGAGTTTTGTTTAAAAATTGTTGTTTTCATTTGTTTGCTTGTGATTGGGCTAGTTTTGTGTAATGGTGCAGTCTGTTTTTGTCTTCTTTCTTTCACTCTGTGTGTGTGTGTGTGTGTGTGTGTGTGTGTGTGTGTGTGTGTGTGTGTGTGTGTGCGTGCGTGCGTTCGTGCGTGCGTGCGTGTGAGTGTGTGTGTGTGTGTGTGTGTGTGTGTGTGTGTGTGTGTGTGTGTGTGTGTGTGTGTGTGATATTACTCACTCCCAATTGTCCTTTTAGCTGCCTGTTGTGGAAGAGAAAGAGGGGGAGATGATGTTGCTTATAGCCCAGCCGACCGCAAACATCCATGGGGCTGTCACCAAGTTAAAGCCAAGTCTCGGGTTCTGAAAAGAAAACACAACTCATCCACATAATACGTAAAGACACCTCTTAAAAAAAAAAAAAAAAAAAAAAAAAAAAAGACGAAAAAAAAAGGAAAGGAAGAAATTGCGTTGAAAAGCTTTCTTTCATAAAATTGTGGATCAGATGAAAAATGTTACTCTGTTACAGAAATTCGAAAATGAACATCGGGTAGGACATCTCTGAAGGTTTTCATGGAGTCTGCTGTAAAGTTCTTTTTTTTTTATGTTTCACATGCTTGCCGCTCAAAACATGTACGCTGTTTGTTATCTCAACAACATGCAAGCATATGTGTCATAGTCTTCTGACAAGGAAGAGAGGCTGTAAACTGTCCACCAGTTATTCCCCCTGCTGTGCCGATTTGCCAGAGTAACCTTTCGTCTCTTGTTTTGCAGCACCGTGGCGCTCTTCATTAGTTCCTGTCACCTGTTCACTGACAGCCACCGCGCGGTTTCCGTGTGTTCGTCTGAAGGATGTTCTTTGTTCAGCCATTCATATAGGACACGGACATTGTCGTGAATTGTGTCTACTTTTTTTTTAAAAATTCAATAAGTCCACACAGTACAACACATTAGAATATAAAATAAAAAAGAACAGATCCAAACAATCGATAGAAAAAGAGGGAAATCAACATATTAAACATAGTTACAATACTATTCTACATTTTAAGGCACAGTTACAGCCTCTCCACGTGGGGGGGGGGGGGGGGGGGGGGGGGGGGGGGGGGGGGAGAGAGAGAGAGGAGAGAGAGAGAGAGAGAGAGAGAGAGGCACATGAGCAAGCTTAGTACATTATGAAATTTTACATTTTTGTCTTTGTTTTCTTTATGCACATGCATGCATACCTACACACACATGCACATACATATATATACATATACATATATACATACACGTACATATACATATACATATACATACATATACATATACACACACATACATATACATACACATATATAAGGTTCTGTATTGTATCTAAAGGGACTGTTTTAGGCGGTGCAACAATTTTAGGGTACTATAATCATACTTGTACTCGTATAGTGTACAATTTCATAAGCATTCGTAATTCATCTGAGCCTGCTAACATCAGCGTATATGGGTGCCATTTGGAAAGGAAATCGTTATATCCATTTTTTTTTCGAGCAATTTACTCTTCAGTTTTATATCTCTATTTTAGCTTATTAAGAAATACTTGCAGTCTGGGTGATTTCTGTTCTGTTCTACACTGATATAAATAGTGTTTTGCAAATAATACGATAAAATAAAATACATGGTCTATATATGTATATCTTTATCAAATCCAACGATGGCTAATGGTTCAGGTATCTGCAAATTAAATGTACATGTACATTTTCATTCATCAAAACCACCAGCGTTTCCCCCCAAAAACCGTTGTATGACCGTACAATACAAGAACATATGTGTGATACTGTCCTTAACAGAGGTACAGAAATTACAAACATCGCTGTTCAATACACCCATTTTTTTCAGCACAACATTAGTACCAAGACATCTGTGTATTATTCGTAAATGTAACCATTTCATTTTTATGTTAGAAATTTTACTCAGATAATGAAAACAGTTTTTCAGTCATTTTCAACGTTTAGTTTTATATCCCAGTTCGTACAGATTTTCGGATGTGTATGATTATCTATAAAAATGTCATAATATAATCTTGACCCCTTACAAACTGACGTTAACTTTTTGTAACATACATGCATATTTAAACATTCATTTGTATTTTCAACTTTGATTTTTGTTTTTTGTATATATTCAATTATAGCTGCTTTAATACCAGAAAAAAAGTGACAAAATTAATGCTTACATCATACTTTTGTTTAAATTGTTCATAAGAAATAAACTGGCCATTGTCAAGCAAAAAATGAGCAATGCAATATATGCTCTTGTTGATCCATGCTTTTCCCAAAATAGTCTTTTTCCCAACTTGTATTCACTTTGTATAAAAGACTGGTTCCGCAAAGAGTTCATAAGAAGTCTCACAGTTAACTTTGTAGGGGAAAAAAAAAAAACCCCTGTTTGTACGCCAAAAATACCTCTGTCCAAAATACATTTGATTTACAGAAGGAAGAAAGTATTTCTGGTCTACTTCTTTGTTAATGTCCGTGTTTGTCTTCTCTAGGTCATGACAGCAAAACAACGAAATTCAGATTTGGTATTTCAGTACTGCAGGCTGTAAAAGAAAAAAAAATCCCCCCCAAACAAAAAAGTCAACTCCCTGTCTGTACCCCGGCCATTCAGCAGCGGTCCACCGAGAATACCGTCATCCAGTGGATACCCTCACACTGCAATATATATGGCAATGAGGAAGCTGACCAACAGGCAAGGAAAGGAGAATAGCAGTCCCAACTGGAGCAGGAAGTCTCCTTTGAAGAAATCAAAGGTATTATCACGGGCAAGCTAAAACGAACATGGCTTGAGCAGCACCCAGACTTCAGCAAGAAGGATGCATAGTACCTGCTGCCCAAATCAGACCAAGTGAGTGTTGTGAGACTGACGACAGGGCACTCCAGACACAGACATCACATGTTTACAAAATTCCACATTGTCGAGTCTTCCAGTTACCCATGCGGTACAGCCGCAATGACTGTGGAACACTTCCTGCAGGACTGCCCAACACATGGAAAGCTAAAGGCAGAGACCTGACCTGCCAACACACCGATGAGGGAAAAAGCTTTATGGATCATTGGAGGGCTTCCTCCATACAGCTGCCTCCGTCAGTGCCTCTGGGGTTCCTGTCTGAGCGAAAGAAGAAGAAGAAGAAGAAGAAGAAGAAGAAGAAGAGAAGAAGAAGAAAGAGGAGGAGCAGGAGGAGGAGGAGGAGAAGAAGAAGACCATGGTATTTCAGAATCAGCTGTCCAGTATTGTTATGACTGTTACTCGTTTTGAAAAGTTCTGTTTTTGTTTCGCTTGTTGTTACCCTTGGACACCATTCAAATGCCCCTCATTAGGGGCAAGGGCCTATTGATAAATAAGGCAATCCTAATCCAAATCCGAATCCAATGGACCTGTATTTCCACTAAGCTTCTTTTTTCTGTCTATAATCAGTCAGTGGACCTGTCTTTCCACTATTCTTCTTTTCTTTCTATACCAGTCAGTGCAGTGGACGTGTATTCTTCTGGATATAGCAAGGTCTGATGGTCATCATATCCCTTTAACAACAAGTTTTGAAAGTCATTTTCGATTGCTGAGGGTCAGGATCAGTATGGAAATAATGTCAGTGATGGTCAGGATCAGTATGGAAATAATGTCACTGAGGGTCAGGATCAGTATGGAAATAATATCACTGAGGGTCAGGACCAGTATGGAAATAATGCCGCTGGTGGTCAGGATCAGTATGGAAATAATGTCACTGAGGATCAATATGAGAATAATGTCACAGAGGGTCAGGGTCAATATGGAAATAATGTCACTGAGGGTCAGGGTCAGGATGGAAATAGTGTCACTAAGGGTCAGGATCAGTATGGAAATAATGTCACTGAGGGTCAGGATCAGGATCAGTATGGAAATAATGTCACTGAGGGTCAGGATCAGTAGGAAATAATGTCACTGAGGGTCAACAGTATGAAAATAACTTGCTGAGGGTGGGATCAGTATGGGAATAGCACTGAGGGTCAGCACTGCACGCTGAGGGTCAGGATCAATGGAAAATAATGTGGCTGAGATGTCAATATGGGAGAATGACACGGTATGGAAATAATGTTGTGAGGGTCAGGATCAGTATGGAAATAATGTCCTCAGGTAAAGATGAAATAAAATCAAAGCTTCCATCAAATATGGCAATAATGTCAGGAGGGTCAGAATCAGTATGGACATTAGTGTCACTGAGGGTCAGGATCACACATGGAAATAACAGTCACACACAGGACACCACTGGAAACCCACCACACAGGGTCAGAATCAGTACACAAATACACACGCACGGATCACATGGAAATAATGTCACACGCACACACACACACAATGTCACTGAGGGTCAGGACACATGGACAATAGTGTCACCACACACACACACACACAGAGGTCAGGATCTTCCATATTATTTTTGTCACTGAGGGTCAGATCAGTATGGAAATAATGTAACAGATGCTGAAAGCCCGCAGTGCACCGCAACACTAAATCATGTTTAGGGTATGAATCGCTTCCCAGGATGTTTGGCCCCCAGTTAATAAAAACGCTTTTGAAAGTTTCAGGGATCACCCCATGAACACACACACATGGTGAAAATGTAACCCGACACACCCATGTTGGCGAATAACACACACACGCACGCACACACACACACACGCACACAGGAAAGCAATGCAACTGTCACTTAGGCCGACAGGAAGGTCTATTTCCAGATAGTAGAGATAGACTGCAAACAAGGAAGCGAGTAAGTCATAAAACATTCTACAAAGAGATGAAAATGGTGAAAATGTAAAGATGGAATAAAACAGGAAAGCAATGCGTGAATGGGAAACAAAGGCACAAAGACACTGTATGCACAGCACACTGGTACTGTACAGATGAATAAGAAGAGGAAGCGTGAAGAAAACAAGAAGACAGCACACTGGTACTAAAACAGAGGGAGAAGATAGATAAAAGACTAAAAAACTAAAAAAAAAAATTAGATCAAAAACTTCCAGGAAACAACGATCCAATATGATGATCTGGAGACCCCTTCCCCCCGACACCCACCTCCAACCCCCAAGCACACCCCTACATCACTATCCTTAACCTCCTCAGACCAAAGGTAAGTACGCCCTACGGATTGTGGGGCGTACTATCTTTGCTCAGACCGACAACAACCAAGCAGCAGGCCCACCACAAGTCATGACGTCACCGATTCTGGAAGACCTCCACTTCAGCGACTTGAATTGGGAGTGATCGGAGGGACAACCGTGGGACGAGAAGAGCGGCAAGGTGAGGGTTTGGGGAAGGGGAAGTTCAACAGGGGTGTGGCTTGTGTCTTCTGGCAGACCGTTCTCCTCTCCCTGGAGAAGGAGAGGTACAGCAGTGGTGTCCCTGTGCCTCTGGGGAGGGAGAAGTACAGCAGTGGTGTGGCCTGTGCCCTCTGGGGAGGGAGAAGTACAGCAGTGGTGTGGCCTGTGCCTCTGAGAAAGGAGAGGTACAGCAGTGGTGTGGCCTGTGTCTCTGGGGAGGGAGAGGTACAGCAGTGGTGTGGCCTGTGTCTCTGGGAAAGGAGAGGTACAGCATTGATGTGGCCTGTGTCTCTAGGGAGGGAGAGGTACAGCAGTGGTGTGGCCTGTGTCTCTGGGGAGGGAGAGGTACAGCAGTGGTGTGGCTGTGCCTCTGGGAAAAGGAGAGGTACAGCAGTGGTGTGGCCTGTGTCTCTGGGGAGGGAGAGGTACAGCAGTGGTGTGGCCTGTGTCTCTGGGGAGGGAGAGGTACAGCAGTGGTGTGGCCTGTGTCTCTGGGAAAGGGACAGGTACAGCGGTGGTGTGGCCTGTGTCTCTGGGGAGGGAGAGGTACAGCAGTGATGTGGACTGTGTCTCTGGGGAGGGAGGTACATCAGTGGTGTGGCCTGTGTCTCTGGGGAGGGAGGACGTTCAGCTGAGGTGTGGCCTGTGTCTCTGGGGAGGGAGAGGTACAGCAGTGGTGTGGACTGTGTCTCTGGGGAGGGAGAGGTACATCAGTGGTGTGGCCTGTGTCTCTGGGGAGGGAGACGTTCAGCAGTGGTGTGGCCTGTGTCTCTGGGGAGGGAGAGGTACAGCAGTGGTGTGGCCTGTGTCTCTGGGGAGGGAGAGGTACAGCAGTGGTGTGGCCTGTGTCTCTGGGGAAAGGAGAGGTACAGCAGTGGTGTGGCCTGTGTCTCTGGGAAAGGAGAGGTACAGCAGTGTGGTGTGGCCTGTGTCTCTGGGAAGGGAGAGGTACAGCAGTGGTGTGGCCTGTGTCTCTGGGAAAGGAGAGGTACAGCGGTGGTGTGGCCTGTGTCTCTGGGGAGGGAGAGGCACAGCAGTGGTGTGGCCTGTGTCTCTGGGGAGGGAGATGTACAGCAGTGGTGTGGGCCTGTGTCTCTGGGGAGGGAGAGGTACAGCAGTGGTGGCCTGTCTCTGGGGAGGGAGAGGTACAGCAGTGGTGTGGCCTGTGTCTCTGGGGAGGGAGAGGTACAGCGGTGGTGTGTGGCCTGTGTCTCTGGGGAGGGAGAGGTACAGCAGTGGTGTGGACTGTGTCTCTGGGAAAGGCCAGGTACAGCAGTGGTGTGGCCTGTGTCTCTGGGGAGAAAGAGATACAGCAGTCGTGTGCCTGTGTCTCTGGGGAGGGAGAGGTACAGCAATTGTGTGGATGTGAATTCAGGCAGACCGTCCCTCCTCTTTCTGGGGAAGGAGAGGTATACAGCAGTGGGTGTGGACTGTGTCTCCATATCGTCCCTCCTCTCTGTGAGGAAGGAGAGATACAACAGTGGTGTGGACTGATGGATAATGACTTAATGTCCAAGGTGAAAGAATGTAAGAAGAGGGTGTCGTGGCTACGACGTAGCAGCTGTCTGACCTACGCAGTTAGCCCAACGCGCGGGTCGGACACTGAGTAACCTACCTAACATTGGCTGTGCCATTGTTACTATAGCATGTGTGTGTGGTGAGTGTACACGTGTGTATGTATGGATGGGTATGTGGACATGGGCCTGTGTGTGTGTGTGTGTGTGTGTGTGTGTGTGTGTGTGTGTGTGTGTGTGTGTGTGTGCGCGTGCGTGCGTGTGTGTGTGTGTGTGTGTGTGTGTGTGTGTGTGTGTGTGTGTGTGTGTGTGTGCCAGAGTGCAGCGGTGCGCGAGCGCATGCGTGTGTGTGTGTGTGTGTGTGTGTGTGTGTGTGTGTGTGTGTGTGTGTGTGTTGTGTGTGTGTGTGTGTTTGTGTGTGTGCGTGCGTGCGTGCGTGTGTGTGTGCGTGTTGTGGTGTGTGTGTGTGTGTGTGTGTGTGTGTGTGTGTGTGTGTGTGTGTGTGTGTGTGTGTACAGGAATAGTCCATGTGTCACAGAGGGACAAGCAGTCTTGGTGTCCAGCTGTCTGCAATAATGAGAGAGAAAGAAGCACAAAGAAAGCTTTTTCTTACCTTCTGTTTCTATCAGAACGTGTCTGCGTCCACAGAAATGTCCTTTCGCACATAAAATGTATTCTGCAGCATAAGAATGTATCGACTTCTACCAGCTTTTGAGAACGAAGAAAGTTCTCTCTAGGACTTTGCCATTCTCTCTCTCTCTCTCTCTCTCTCTCTCTCTCTCTCTCTCTCTCTCTCTCTCTCTCTCTCTCTCTCTCTCTCTCTCTCTCTCACACACACACACACACACACACACACACACACACACACACACACACACACACACACGCACGCACCCATTTACGCACGCACGCACGCATACACTTTCTCAATCACACACACACACACACACACACACACACACACACGCACACACAAAGATCCAAAGATTTCAATCCTGTGACCCCTTTTGGAGCATGGAGGACTTTAACAAATCAAAGACATAGAAATGAAACAAATCAAGTATCAAAAGTTTCCCTATAATTAACACATTGAATGTAATGTTACACAACTTTACTAAGTATTAAAAACTTCACTAAATTTAGCAACGCGTTCTTACCACCACAAAGCAAACGACAATAGTTGAATACGGACTTTGTACATGTAAATTTTCTTGGTATACATTTATTTCTAATGTCACTATATTTGTTACATTTCATTACAAAATGAAATTCATCACCAAGGTCATTCTGGTCAGAGTCCCGACAGAATCTTTCATCTTGAGGTGTCCCATCCCAAATCGTCGCCAGTTTCTATCATGAGTTTATGATTGTCACAGCGAAACCGAATCGGTGGGGGTATATATAAACATTATGTAACATTTCCATATATATTTTTCACGGCAAAAATTCTAAAGCATCGTTCCATGCAGGTATGTAAATGTCTTTAATGAATCACGAACATTTCTACAGAGACTGTGTACAGGCGAAAAACTTTTGTGTCAGTCACACACACACACACACACACACACACACACACACACACACACACACACACACAATTATGAACAGAATACCAACGTTTTTCATTCAAAGCAAAGAAGCATAATTAACACACCAAAATACGCGCGCACACATACACACACACACAAGCGCACACACATGCGCGCGTGCGTACTCACGCACATACACATACACATACGGACGCGCGTGTGCCCGCGCGCACACACACAAAAGTACGCACTTACATAAATACACAAATACACGCATCTCAATACGAACACACCCATACCCTCACATACACTCAAACTTGCACACTCACACACACAGACTTACACACACACACACACACACACACACACACACACACACACACACACACACACACACACACACACACACACACTCATACTCGAGCACTCGTACACACATGCATTCACTCTCATAAACACACGCACACACACACGCGCGCGCACGCACATACACATCCACGCCCATTCAGGATACGCTTCGGTGCTCGCCCCCCGATCCGTCGGTGCGCAACAGCAGGGGCCCAGAAATCCACCAGTCGGATATCGACACAAGTTGGGAGCAAGCTATGCGCTCACACACGCAGACACATCTGTACATAGATAAATAGACAGCTAGATAGATAGATATAGACAGGCAGACAGACAGACAGCAGATAGATAGATAGATAGACACATAGACAGAAAGATAAAAGGGGACACGCACTCACGTGAGTGCACGTGTTTCTTCAAAGTGAAGTGGCAATGTGGAAAAGATCGTTTTTTGAAGAATGTTCTGTACTGTGTTTTCGGGCCTTGTGGGAACACAGCCAGTGAGTAGTCGACAATTGTTTCGCTATGAAGATCTCATCAGGCCTGATACTACTTACTGCTCTCTGGACACTGCGCTGTCATATAATCAATTGCATGATTGAACAGATAAATGACTAAATAAGGAAAGAAAGAAAAAGAAATAGATCATATAAATGAATGAATGAATAAACGAACAGATAAGTCAATAAACAGTTATATAAATGAACAACTAGATAAATAGACAAATGCATGATTAAAAACATAAATTAAAAATAAATAAATAAATAAATAGGTAGAACAAATGAATAAATAAATGGACGAATGAACACACACACACACACACACACACACACACACACACACACACACACACACACACGTATATATATATATATATATATATATATATATATATATATATATATATATATATATATATATATATATATATATATATATATATATGTGTGTGTGTGTGTGTGTGTGTGTGTGTGTGTGTGTGTGTGTGTGTGTGTGTGTGTGTGTGTGTGTGTGTGTTTGTGACTGAATAAGTAAATAGTAAACCGTCAAACCGAGTGAACGCTCATGCCTCTGACTTCCCATGTCGACAAAAACACATGCACTGAGTAAAGACAAAGATCAAGGGACCGAAGTGCGTGGCAAAATCCACAGGAAGAAATCTTATAACAAGGGACAAAACTCCTCAAGGAGAAGACAAGACAAAATAAGCAAAAAGAAGAAATAACTTGATAAAAGTAATTAATCATTATATAAATACATGAATATATAAACGATTGAAATTTTAAATGCCTTAAAAATTAAAAGATAAATACATGAATATATCGAAAAGATGCGTAAATAGAATAATGAATAAATACACAATTAAATAGATAAGTATATAAATGAATAACCTAATACCCAACTAACTAAATAACTAACTGAAGATGAACCAAAGACTCGAACAATAAATATGAAATATATATATATATATATATATATTGCATAAATAAGAAAATGACTTTTTTTTTGTAAACATATATATATATATATTGCATAAGTAAGAAAATGACTTTTTTTTTGTAAACATATATATATATATATATATATATATATATATATATATATTGCATAAATAAGAAAATATGTTATATATATATATATATACATATATATATATATATATTGCATAAATAAGAAAGTGACTTTTTTTGTAAACATATATATATATATATTGCATAAATAAGAAAAAAAATTTTTTTTTTTTTAAGTCAAAATTATTGGAGTGGGAAATAATCGTGTGTGTGTGTGTGTGTGTGTGTGTGTGTGTGTGTGTGTGTAATCCGGTGTTTCCCCCTCCTCCCCTGTCACCACCACTCACCCCCACCCCGCAACATTCTTTCACCATGCTATCAGACCGTAGACATACCAGCCAACCAGACAGACAGACGTCAGAGCAATCTTAACATCTGAACAATGACGCCAGTCTTCTCCACACAGCAGAGAGACAGAGAGAAGCGGTGGGGGATGGAGGTTGGGGGGGGGGGGGGGGCACTAGGCCTGGAGGGGGGGAGGTGTGATGGGGGAGGAGGGTATGTGCAGAGAGGACGGGGAGGGAGAAGAGGAGACTTGCATGGACACGGTCTGCTTGGCGCCGACTGTCAACTAGGTCTGTCTCTGCCTGTGTCTGTCGTTCTCTCGGTCTATCTCCGTCTCTCTGCGACTGTCTCTCTCTCTCTGTGTCTTTCTGTCTGTCTGTCTGTCTGCCTCTCTCTCTCTCTCTCTCTCTCTCTCTCTCTCTCTCTCTGTTTATCTCCCTGTCTCTCTCTGTCTGTCTGTCTGTCTGCTGCTCTCTCTCTCTCTCTCTCTCTCTCTCTCTCTCTCTCTCTCTCTCTCTCTCAGGTGTACTTTTCTTGTGCAAAGTGTACGGTCGCAGCCGTCACGTTGTCGTCAGTGTTTGACTGTATACTGTGACGTGAAAGCCTGTACTCACCTTTAGAACTGGTGACCTACGTACCAAGCCACCATGCCGTAGGTCCAGCTGGATTTTCAGGTGAAATACGTAACTTTTCTGCCAGTTTATATCAGTTTCATGTGTAAACGGTTGTCATCGGGAAACCAAAACGGATGGCCACGTTGACACAAAGTTCTCATTAAGCCGGTAATCTGCTCGGGCTGACCCCTGTTCTGTCGTTCGGGGGGGAGAGGGGGGGGGGGGGGGGGGGGGGGTATCTTTTTTTTTATTTTTTTTTTTATCTGCACTGAAGGGACAGTAAAGTTACTTCTGCGATGCGGAGACGTTAACTCAAACCGTGAACCCAACCCTGACCAAGGCAAAGTCTACCTCGGCTGGCAACGTGCGGCAGAACCGGCTCTCCGCCACCCATCCCTCTCGTTCTTCAAAGGAAGCTTCTCTTGCTGATGTGATGTCACGACTGGACGACATTGACAGCACCCTCGACAGCAAGATGGCCAGTGTTAAACACGATGTCAATCAAATCCGCCAGGAGTGTTGAGTGCTTCATGAACTTGTCAGTGACCTTAAAAACTGACCTGCGACACAAGAATGACATTTTGGAATGAAAGAATGATGACTTAAATGAAAAAGTAGATAATCTGCAAAAAGAAATGTGACGATTTAGACAATAGATCAAGACGGAACAACTTGATATTTTCATGGTATCCCAAGAAAGGAGAATGAAACGAATGTGGTCTGTGAAGGATTAATTCAGGATCCTAGCTCTGATGATTTAGAACTAACTGATACTGTAGAATTTGACCGAGTTCATAGACTTGGCTCCAAACCTAATTCTCTCATCATAGCTCAGTGTTCCTTCTATTAAAAAAAAATCCTGAAAGCAAAACAAAAACTGAAGGGCAGTGGAGTATTTGCTGGCAAGGGTTTATCACCAGCTGTCTGTGAAGTAAGTCGGAAGTTGAATCCATTTCTTCTGGGGAAGCCAGCAGCAAGGGCAGACAAGCACGCGCGATCTACGATCATTTGTTTATTTATGGCAAGAAGTTTGCTCTGGATGCCAACGACTGTCTGAGAGAAGTGAGATAGGGTGTTGGCCGGCCATTGGACATGATGATCTCATAGACGGGGAAAGTTTTCGGGGGAGCACAGAGGTTTCGCTGACACCTGAGCATTCCCTCTGTGGCTCACACACTCGCTCTGTGGCGCGGAGCGGAGCAGGGGAAATCAGGCGCTCAAGTTAAGATTCTGTTCACGTGTTTTGGTTCCTCGTGCCTCGTTGGTGTCACGGAGGGGGTGGGAGGAACTCTTGTCTCGGATAATGATGTGCAAAACTCTGTTTTCTTCTGAAGACACCCTATATACTCCAAGACCTTTATCCATTCCGTCTTGGCATGTGAATGGTTTTCGCTCAAAATTAATGTTTCGTGATTTTTTGTTGTTGTATGTTTCTTCTTTTGGTTATGTTTGTCTGGTGGAGACGTTTGAGAAAGTCTGATATTCTGGTTTATTCATTTAATTTGGATGGTATTGTAAACCCTCTGCAAACTTTACTAGTCAAGGGAGAAATTCAGGGGCATAATTTGCTTAACAAATAAAGGAGTCTTGTCCATTCGTACGTCATTTGGATCTTAAATACGAAAATATGTGTGCTTTCGTTTTGATAGCAATTATTGGGGTGCTCTTGTGATGTTTTATACTTATGTGTGTACATACCACCGGGAAAATCTCCGTTCTATAATTATTTTTGTTTACGATCAGGGGCAGGGGATTACAATACTCGAAGATTGTCTGACCGATTTATTATTGACACTGGATGAAGTTTACGTAGTGATCTATCATGATCCAAACAGCCGTAATTGAACTGTTTCTCCGCCTCGGCCAGTCAACGATGATATGCCTCACTGTCGAGACAGCACTGAACATTTAATCGTTATTCTCAAGATACACATTGAAACACTTATGGAAAATTAATATGTGCACTGCCCTTGATCAAGTAGTTCTTAATGGTTTAAGTAAAGACGACCAGGAAGGTCGCTACGTATATATCGGTTGAAATGGATGTAGCGTAAATGATGATTTTTTTTTTTTTCCAATGCCCTTTATGATGTCATATGTGATTCATGTGAAATGCGTGTTACTGACTGTATTGAATCCGACCACTGTCCGTTTGATATTGTTCTTTCGGTCCAGAATTTTTTTTTTTTTTTTTTTTTTTTTTAAAGTCTGTGAAGCTGAAAATCTCAGCAGACTGAAAAATGCCTGAGAGCTAACTGATGTGAGTATTGATGTATCATTGAATGTCTATAATGATTGTATGACAACATGTGCTACATGCTTAAAAAAGAACCACAAAGGTGATCTAGAGGGATGGTTCGATGCACAATGCAATCTTAACAAGAGAATAGTGCGTAAAGTGTTGATACTATTTTGTAGAACACTAATTAAGAATGATAAACATTAATTTTGTGTATAAGGGCTGGAAGTGAATGAAAAAAAAAATGTTAGTAAGAAACAAAACAAAAAAATTAAAAGCTGTTTGTAAGAAGAACCTAGAGCATCCGTTCATAACCAACAGGATTTTTGGAACTATATGAAAAAAACAAAACAAAATAAAACCAAACAGAAAAAAACAAACAAACAAACAAAAAACAAACAAAACAAACAAAAGAAAAACCTGAAAAAAGAAAACAACTCAGAAAGTTTTCCACTAGATGATGAATGGTTCCGACAATTTAAGTCCTTACTAAACTAAGATTTTGCCAAATAATTATGATTACGCTTTGCAATATGCGGAAAATGAGTTTATGGACTGTCCTATTTCAAGAGATGAAGTTTTGCTAGCACTTAAAAATTAAAGTCTAGTAAAGCTGCCGGTCCCGACGGAATTATTGGGGTGTTTTTGAAAGCTCCGTACGAACAGATCATAGTCATGTTTGTCATGTTCTTCAATGCATTGCTCCATAAGGGTATTTTTTCGTCCGAGTTTTGGTGGGAGTCTTTAACTCTTCCACTGTATTAAAAACGTGATGTGAACAATGTGAACTACTATCGAGGTATATCGTGGTCTAATATTAGCAGCGAAGTATTTAGTATCATTATTAACTCAACACTTCAGGAATATGTAGAAGAAAATGACCTAGCCAGTGAACATCAGGCTGAATGTCAACCTTCTTGCTCTGAGTCAAAAGCAGTTTTCTTTAAATCGCAGGTTGTTCGTAGCAGTTACTGATTTTGAAAAAGCGTTTTTGATTCGATCAGTAGAAGTTTACTGTGGCCTTTATTGATAAAAAGGTATTTGTTTAAATGTATTCATAGCATGTATAAACCAATTAAAACAAGGATAAGAAGCGGCAATGAATCAGTCGACTATGTAATGTGTACTGATGAGTAAAGCAATGAGATGTGTGCAACCCTGTTCTATTTTCATTTAATGATTAATGAGCTCGCAATTTTATTGCTGGCAGATGATGTAACATTGCTTTCAGAGACTGCAGTTAGTGTGCAGATGCAACTAAATAATTTAAAGTACTCAGCCGATATATCATAATTAAAGTCAATTTTGATAACAGCAACATTACTGTTTTTAGAAGAAAAAAAAAAGAGGTCGTTTGGACGCAACACAGAGATAGATGTATGACGGTTCTGTTATGACCGTTGTAAACGTTTGTCAATACCTAAGTATACATTTTTTTTTTCTACTCGCCTGAATTTTGTAGCTGCTTGTAGAGACGTTTCTAGTAGAGCTAGGTACATGTGACTAAGTGTTATGAAGAAAGTATCTGTATTGAATAATAACTGCTTGGAAGTGTTTATCAAAATTTTTGATTGACAGGCACAACCCATTGTGCAGTATGGTTCAGAGCTATAGGGTTTAGATAAGAATGCTGTTGTTCATTGTGAATCGATTCATTTAACTGGGTTAAAAAAAAAAGAGTTTTTAAGTGTAGAACGTAGAACTCCAAATGTTTTAGTATATGGTGAAAGGAGTATGCATCCAATATACATACATTCTGCAGTTAAAGATATCCGCTACTGGTTTAAGTTGTTGAAAGTGAATAATGATAGATTACCACGAAAAGCGTATAATACATTATTTGATTTTGATTCAAAGGGCAAATTAACTCAGTTTCAAATGTACGTATTTGTTTATCTGAGCTGGGGGCTAGGGTATGCATGGATATATCAAGGAATAGGGGAAGAAAGTAAATTTCTTGAAAGCAAGTCCACAAAGATCAATCGACAGTAGATGGCAAACATGGCGAAAGTCATATTTGATCAAGTAACAGGTTTAATGCATACAAAGTTTATAGTTCCTCACATGTAATTAAAAAGTATCTCATGTTTAATCTGAACAGATTTACGGTGCACTTTACTGGATTTAGATTTGGACTCTATGAAATGAAAATGTATGCTAATCGCTAAAAAAAAAAAAAAAAAAAAAAAAAAAAAAAAAAAAATGCGATGAACTATTTTGTCTGCTACGCAAAGAATCAATTGAAGATGGGGTTCATTTTTGTCCTGCGGTGCCGTGCTATTAATGATCTCCATGTGCAGCTAATATCTAGGAACGTTTGCAACAAACCATGTACGTTTCGTTTTTGCTTGCTAATGTCATCAGAGAAAGAGAGAGTGTGATTTGGGAGTTAAGTTTCTCTCTCTCTCTCTCTCTCTCTCTCTCTCTCTCTCTCTCTCTATATATATATATATATATATATATATATATATGTATGTGTGTGTATACATCTCTCTCTTTCTCTCTCTCTCTCTCTCTCACTCTCTCTCTCTCTCTCTCTGAGTGTGTGTGTGTGTGTGTGTGTGTGTGTGTGTGTGTGTGTGTGTGTGTGTGGGTGTGGTGTGTGGTGTGCGGTGTGTGTGTGTGTGTGTGTGTGTATAGACGGGGGAGTTGTGCACATGCGCGTGCGTGCGCGAAGGCGCTCGAATGTGTGTGTGTGTGTGTGTGTATGTGTGTGTGTGTGTGTGTGTGTGTGTGTGTGTGTGTGTGTGTGTGTGTGTGTGTGTGTGCATGCACGTTTGTGCGCGCGTGTGGACGCATGTGATTGTGTATGCTTTCATGATGAACATAATAAAAAATGCGAGAACATGAAAGTTATTCATGTCAACATATTTGCGCGAGGGAAAAAAAAAATCTAAGACATCAGTTGCACTAAGGACCTGAAGCCATCACTCACTAAAGAAAAAACCTGGATGTTTCGTTCAGTGAAGAGATCGTCAGGGTGTCACAAAGTGAGTTGCTTCCCTTCCCCTATTAGCTCATGAGCCAGGACCCCGAACAGTGTGAACATGATCGTAACTACTAATGTCTGTGCCGTCATCTGTCACGTCTGCCTGTCCTGTCTGTCCCTTCTTGTCATTAAAGGGACGTAACCATCAGCGGCACGTCACGCCAACATGTCGGCCATGATTGTCCAGGGGACACGACGGGGTGGATGAATGGATGCACGTGACTTGTAACTGACAGGAGGAGGAGGAGGAGGAGGGGAGAGGGGAGGGGAGAGAATTAGGGAGAGGTAGAGGGGGCAGGGGGGGGGGAGAGGTGTAGGTGTACAGGGGTGGGGAGTGTGGGTGGGTGGCATTCTGGAACTCCTGGACACGCTCCACACCCCTACCCCCCCCCCCCCCCCCCCCCCCCCCCCCCCCCCCCCCCCCACACACACACACACACACACACACCACTCTTCCGTCCGTTAGCTGCCTCTGTGACAAATATACGATTTTTTGCCTCCCACCAGCACCCCATCCCTACCCCTTCATTTTTTTTTTCAATTTTTTTGGGGCGAGTCATTTACATGAAAGCGAGACGAATCTAAGCTAGTGTCAGACTAGTGTATGGCGTCACAGAGGCCTTGGGGTGAGGGGTCTTACAGGAACAAGTCCTGCTGATGTCAAAAATGTCACGACAGAAGTCTTCTTCTTCATGAAAACAGGGGCCGAATTTACTACTTGGGAGAGAGGGACAGAGCCACGTCCTTGTATGCACGCTGTAAGGTTCATCTCAGATCTTTGACGTGTTGAGGGTCAAGGGTCGCGACGACGGGTTTACAGGAAGTGCGTGTGTGCGTGTGTGTGTGTGTGTGTGGTGTGTGTGTGTGTGTGTGTGTGTGCGTGTGTGTGTGTGTGTGTGTGTGTGTGTGTGTGTGTGTGTGTGTGCGCGCACACACACACACACACACACACACAGTGTGGACTTTAGTTCCAGCACATGGCAATTTTATGTAAAATCGCGAAACAACAAAATAATGAAAACTCTCTCTCTCTCTCTCTCTCTCTCTCTCTCTCTCTCTCTCTCTCTCTCTCTCTCTCTCCCTCTCTCTCTCTCTCTCTCTCTCTCTCTCTCTCTCTCTCTCTCTCTCTCCTTTTTACCAGACACCCCCAATGGGACTGCAAGGTCAGCTAATTGCACTTACACAGGAAGCAGATAAGCTGCAGCTGACAGTAAATCTGGATTAGGCGAATGTCATAAGCTTTCGCAATGGAGGTCATCTTTCAGCACATGAACAATGGTTTTATGGAGGTAGGGAAACTGCGGTCACTTGCTCCTATTAATATTTGGGAATGTTGTTCACAACAAGGTCAATTTCACTGTCTTCCTGGGCAGACTTAATTAGAAAAGGGAAAAAGCTGTGTTTGAAATTCTCAAATCTTTGCGAAATTTAGAATCCAAGGACTTGGATTTGTTTGTTTGTTTGTTTGTTTGTTTGCCTGTTTGTTTAACTTTACATTACCGGTTACTTATGCAGCGGGAACTTTGGGGACTTACTGGCCTTGACTACATGGAAATGCTTACACCTTTGCCATTAGGCGTTTCATTTGTGCGCCACTGGTTCATAAAGTACCACTTTAGGCAATATCCATTGTATATAAGACCATTTGTAAAGTGTATAAAATAGTGAGTAACATTAACGGGATTACCCATGTCGAGAATGTGTAGACAGGCATACGAAATGCAGTTGCTGCAAACAGAGGAGGGTAAACAAAACTGGGCATTTCAAATCAAGAAAGCTGTAGTAGAACATGGATTAGGAATAGCCTGGATGTGCCAGGGTGCTGAATTTAAAGATAGATTAATAGCATACCACGTATATAGAAAACGGACATGGGAGGTAGGACAGCTGTGTTGAATATAACTGTTTCTTCTCGTTTAAGCCGATATATTTTACTCGTTACAAAAGGAAAAAAAAAAGATAGCACAGAATTTGTCTTGCCCAGGGTAGATTAAGAACCTTAGATCTAAACACGAACAAAAGGGTGGTTTAGTTCAATGTCACCATCACCCCGCCCCCTCCCCCTTGTCCGATGTGTGGTCATGCTCCGGAGAATGAGAGTCATTTCATCTTCGGATGCAGAGGCTACGATAAACTGTGAACACAATAACGTGCTGTTTAAGTCCAAAGAAGCGGAGAGGAAGAATCTAATCGATATCTTTAACGTCTGATAGTGACACTACAATTGCATCGCTTGCAAATACATTTCAGAGCGGGATCCATACGGAAAAAAGAAAATGTTTTAATGAGTGAGTGCACTAGCTTGTGTGATGTATATTACGTATTTATAAGTTGAAGTACATTAATCGAGTAGGCGAGACAAAAAAGGTTGAATGATGTTAAATTCGGATAGTTGACGTCAACTACTGTATGTCCTATGCCCAGGAGCGGCGCTCGTGCGCGCGTGTGTATTTTAGTGTGTGTGTGTGTGTGTGCGCGTGTGTGTGTGTGTGTGTGTGTGTGTTTTGCGCAGGCGGGTTTGCAAGTGTGTGTGTGTGTGTGTGTGTGTGTGTGTGACGTGACGCTTGACAACGCCATCCTATCAGTCCCACTAAAACACCAAACCAAAAAATAGATTTCAAATCTATGCCCACTCTCCCCCCTCCCCCCCCCCCCCCCCCCCCCCCCCCCTTTCTTGCTTGGGACAGTGCGAACGGCCGGCCTGACACGATCAGTGACACAGGAAAAAACTTGCGTCATGGGAAATGCGTGCCGCCTTTCGTTATCTACCTCCCTTCTCCTCTCTCAACCCTCCCTCCCCCCATGCTGTACGATACAACGCAGCGTGGGAGGCGTTCTAACAACAGCCCGTCTCACCACCACCCCCCCCCCCCCCCCCTCTCTCTCTCTCTACCCCGCCGACACAAAGGCATGTGCCGACACAAAGGCATGTGCCGCGCTCACCCCCCCCCCCCCCCCCCTCCCCTTTCATCCCTACCGCCCCCCCTTCGCAGGCACCTGCACGTGCTCGCGGCACCTGCACACCTCGCGAACACCTATGCGGACGCATAAATTAGCTGAGGCTTAACAGTCAGCTGCACGGATGCATAAATTATTCCGTGCCGAGTAGGTTCAAACAATTTCCGAGGCGATTGGTGACTAGACTAAATCCCTCCCCCTCTCCCCCTGAGCAGTGAATGACAGGTCATCTCAATGTGATTCGGCAAGAGAGATTCATAAAACTAGGCTAGGCACACACACCCGCTCAGTTTCACTGACCCCTCAGGACTGCCTGTAGACAAGAGCAGAGGAAGACAAAGGGACAGAGGCCTAGGAAACTCTTGGTAACTCCTTGATCTCAAGTCATTCCCTGTTCATTCCCAGGAAAAGTGAGTTGGAAACTCTGTTTTTACATTTTTGAATCTATGTATTGATTTTATGTATGCTGTGTGTGTTAGCATTGTAACTTTGTACAAATGCTTAGCAACATTTATCAAACTGATGAATGATTATTTTGCGTAGTAGTTTGATTGCCATCATATGGCAAAAGCTCTCTCCCAGTGGTTTTGATTCTTTGTTAACAATCTGACCACTGCTCTTTGTGTTCACCCTGACTTTTGTCAGTATGCAACCCTGTCTGTCAAGATAATAATTCAATGATTATTGATTAATTTGGATCAGGAAAAAACAGTATGCCTGTGCTAGGTAAAAACTGCTACTCTGATCTATAAAGACTGGTGATTATTGGAATGATTTGTAGTGTATGACTCTAAGTCTACACCACATGTGTACTTGGACTGAGCATAGCCCAAGTCAGTGTGACTTAATTCATATGAAACATGGAAGAGTGTGTCTAACTAAAACTGTAACATTGTATTACTGTCTCATACCCTTTTGTAAACTTAACTTAGCCTTTTTTAAACAAAAGTGGAGGTTAATAGTTATAGCAGAAACACTACCATAGAGAAAACTTTGCTGGCTGAGTCTCACAACCCCTTCTGAAAGACAGAGGAAAAAAGGGTAAATGTGTGCACTCGTCAGACCAGCCACCAGATTCTCATCTACAGATCAAGTTCTCTTTATCGCAGAACTGGGATCCTGGTCACGCTACACAGTGCGACTGAACCAGGAGCTGGGACTTCGCCGGAAACCAGGGCGACACCAGACAACAGATCTACACCAGTGGGGCAGTCACCAGCCACAGGAGAGAGAACAACTGTCTTCTCCGAAGCAAAGCTAAGTTTGCTTACCACCTGGACTCAAACCCATCAGACCCTTACCCTCACTTTATGATGAAACAGTGAGAACCTGTCTAAGGTATTAGCAAGCAAGGTGGATGTATAATAACCATATACATTCAGTGTAACTTAGACAGAACCCCTGTATGCCAACTTGAGCTTGCTGCACAGAGTGCAAGCGAGTAAAGTAGTAGGAGTGAGGAAGGACCCTCATTGTGGTAGTCCAATGAGAGCTGAAACACAGCCTATGGAATTGTCACGCCATTTCTTATATCTATGTATATAAGTAATAAAAGTTGATGTGTGAAAGTACACTTAACTTGTGTCAGTTCCCTGTTGTTCAATCGAATGTTGAATGTTCGAACTTCTCTCTTCAATTCTGTATCTCGGAGCTATCAGTAGTACTTATAATTAACAGTACAGGCCTAAGGAAAATTATCTCAGAGCCATCCTCCCGTATTTTATCAACACCCGGAACAAATAAAAATTTCTTCGATGACTAGTACCGGAAAGTTGCTCCTTCCCCCACTAGTAAGAGAGGGGGTGTATAATTCTCATCGAGAAATTATTCCAAGTCCTTCCCCTAGAGGACCCCACCTACCAACTCCTATCCGTCTCATCACAGTATGCGTACGTGCGTGTGTGCGTGCGTGCGTGCGTGCGTGTGTGTGTGTGTGTGTGTGTGTGTAGTTAGTGTTACTATATGTTGTTATATGCTGCTTTCCTTGACTTTGCTGCTATAATCAGATCATTCGATAGCCGATGACAGAAGACCATGATGGAGTTAAATACTCTCTCTCTCTCTCTCTCTCTGAATCACACATCAGCGACAACGTCGTTTTCTCAAAACATGTTCCACCAGAATGACAACACAGTAATATTGTTAGCAAACAACGCTTTTCTTTTTTCTTTTTTTTTTTCCTTTTGTTTTTCCGTGAGTGCAGGCAGGCTCCTTCTTCTTCTTCTTCTTCTTCTTTCTCTTCTCTCTCTCTCTCTCTCTCTCTCTCTCTCTCTCTCTCTCTCATCTTCCTTTTTTATTTCTTCGTTCCTTTATTTCATTCATTCATTCATTCTGTCTGTCTGTCTGTCTGTCTGTCTGTCTTTCTTTCTTTTTAGTTTCTTCCATT
>JADBJO010007488.1:67500-71634 GCA_016801955.1 Conus betulinus | reverse complement strand
TTGTTCACTGCATTGGTCTCCAGCAGCTGTAGACGTCCCTTGTTGATGAACCTGGTTATTTGGTCATTGACGTTGGTGTTGGTGAGGTGTCCTATGGAGTGGGGTCATTGCCGCATCCGGGATTGCAACCCGGATGATTCTCCCTTGTTGTTGCAGCTGCTGAAAATGGTGCGTATCTTTGTCCATTTGCATTCTTTTGATTGCGCTGTACAATTGTTTAGAATTACTGTAGCGCATTTGAACTACTCCATCCTCAGAAGCTGGGAGTACTACTCCGAAACTGTCGCTGTTTTCATCGAATTCCAGCCTTAGATCCAGTCGCACACACAGCTCATGGAGCTCAACGAAGGAAGAACGTGACCAGTTGACCTTACTGCCTTTCCTTAACTTCCCTTCGGAGTCTGTGGCATATCCTCCAAAATTGCTGTCGTCCGGATCTGCGTTGAGGCACTTTTCTCTTTTCCATGTGGAGATGGAAACTGTTGCGCGCTACCATTCTGACATGTGGTCATCACTGTTCAGAACAGAGATCAGGAAGGAGATGCGTTTGGCGTAGTACATGGTACTTGGTTTCAACAGACCAAGGCCGCCTGTTTTCGGGGAAGGAACATGTGCGCTCGATTGGTAGAAGAGAATTTAGCTTGAGATGAATGCGAACAAAATCAACTATTTTATTTTCCAGAGTCTTCAGAAGTTTTTCTGTGAATTTTGAATTGCTGTAATAAAAAGCTCAATTGTGAAAAAGCCATGACGTTTACAGCATCAATTTTCTTGCACAATGGTAAAGGTGAAAGCGATTTTTTTCTAGCGTTCTTTCGAATTCCCTCGCTCGCCTGTGCTAGTTGTTCTTTCTCAGAAGTTCCAGTCAGATTTGTTTGAAATCCAAGATACTGGTATGGCTCATCTTTTCCATACATCGGTGTATCTTCCCCTTGCAGCGTCACGTGGGACGTTCTCAGTCACATCTGTAGAGGCCCAGTTGTTTCCTGTGCGTTGTGCATGAACGGTGGCACACTTTCTGTGTTTCACTTCCATTCCGGTGTAATGCAGGAAGGTTTCCGTCTTATTTATCATTTCTTGTAAGCTCTCCTCATAGCAAGCACTGGCACATGCATCATCCAAGTATGCCTGACATGGAGAAGGCATTGAAGCTGGTGTGAACGGCTGCTCCATCCACCGAATCCACGGGTCCAACGCCTGAATGAAGACAACAGCTGACCACGGGGCAGCCTTGCACGATGCCACGATGCCTGGTAATCCTGGGCGTGGACGTGTCTCCCGTCTGCACCTGGAATGTAGAGTTGGTGTAGATATCCGCCGTCACGTCGATGATGTGCTGGGGGTAGCCGGCGCTCTGCATCGCATCCAACATCACTCTGTGATCAATGCTCCCATAGGCGTCCCTTGATGTCAACGAAAGTAGTGCAGAACTGACTTGATACATGCTTGAAGTTCTCAGTTGCGGTTTTCAAGCAGAATACGTGTTCTTGAAGGCCGTTTCTAGGGATAGACCCCTTCTGTTTTGATGACAGCCTTCCGGTCGAAACAATCCATGGTAAAAGCCTACTTTGCACTAACTTCATGTAGATCTTGTACAAAGACGTCAACAAGGAAATAGGTCTCCAATCACCAGGCTGCATCAGATTCCTTTCTTTTTTGGGAAGTAAAGTGATCGTGGCATGTTTCCAGTCAGTGGGAATTCTTTTGTTTCTCCAGCAAATGTTGAATATTTCCGTCAAAGGTAATGACAGACGTTGCAGATTTTTTTTCAGAAAGAATATTCAACTCCATCATATCCAGGCGCAGTGTTATCTTCAGCGATTTCACCACAGATATCACTTCGTCCTCGGTGAACGGGTCCAACTGCAGCTCTTCTTCAGGAGGAAGAGGGGCGATGTTGACAGGCCAGGGCGGAGGGGGGGGGGGGGGGGGGGGGGGGGGGGGGGGGGGGGGGGGGGGGGATATTCCAATACCTTTTCACTCTTCTGCTGGAAAAAACGCCGTCAACACGTCCACTTCAATGGGACAAGTGGGTCGTGCTTCTGATCTGCTGTCGTTCTTGATGATCTCAATGGCACGTTTCTGATTCTCTAACCAAAGCTGCGTTAGCTCATACATTTCCACGCTCCGCGCTCTGTGTTGATCCTGTCTTCCACGCATCTGTCTGAAGTGTTTCCTAAGACTTGGTAAGATGGTGTGATCAATGTAGTGAAGAGCTGTTTCGATTTTCTGCCGCAACTCATCTTTCTCCGATCCATACTGAATTTGTTCGGCGATTTGAATGGGAAACTTGTTAACAGCTCTCCAGATAAATCTCAGAATGCGAAGTTCTAAATCTGGAGCTTGTGACGCCTCTTCGTTTGGCGTCATACATACATACATGTAGTAGAAAGAAACTGGTGGAGAGTGTGGCAGCAGAGAGTCCTCAGAAGAGAAGCCCCCTTCAAGCAAGTGTGTCTGCCCTTATCTCTTGACACTCTAGGGGGCTTGGGCCACACACGGTTCATGACTTCGGATGTCCCTCTTCTTGAGCATATCGCGGATGTCTTTGGCACATGGTACATCTCAAGAGCCAGTTGCATCATTTCATGGGATACAGATCCATATGCGTTTGCCAGATCACGCCACACTACGTCCAGGTCTCTCTTTTCTGTTTTTGCTCTTTGGACTGCGTCCCAGATCATAGTGGCGTATTCTACACAGGCAGCCACGACTGGGATGCCACCTTTCTGGACTGACACATCCAAGTACTTGTTTTCCGTGAGGTACTTGATCAGCCTTGCTGCCATGACAGAGAAGAAGATTTTCATTCGACGTTCAGTAGTGATATTGGCCTGAACTGGCTGATGTCACTTGAGTTTTGCTCTTTGGGGATGTACACACCATCTGCCGTCATCCACTGGCTCGCTGATCTTCTGGTTTCTCCAAGCTGATCGCAGCAACCTGTGGAGCCACTCCAGCACCTTGGGACAGTTCTTGTACAGCTAGTAAGGTATTCTGTTTGGCCCTGGTGGTGATTTGGCTCTGACTTTGTCGACCACCTTCTTGATTTCCGCCAACGTAGGAGGCTTGTCATTGAACAGTTCTTCAGGGTTGGTTGGCCACACCAGACCTTGAATGTCGAATGGTGCTTTGCTCTGTGAGTCAGAGTATGTTTTCCTCAGATGCTGCTCAAGAACTCCTTTTGTCCACACTTAGGTTTCCAGATTTTGGCTGTTCAAACAGTGTTCTGGCAAACTGGAAGAGGTCCCTGAAGAAGCGCTCTTGTGTCTTCTTCTTTTTGCTCTTCCTCTTCCTCACAGATTCCGCGTTGCTGAGGGCGCTGTGCTTTGCTTTCAGGTCTTTCCAGAGTTTTTCCAAGCCTTGCTTTTCAGCTGGCATTGCGGTCTTCATTTGCTTTTCGGGCTTTCCTTTGGACCCCTGATCTTGTCCATCTGTTCTTAGCGTCTGGGTTTCTTTGAAGGCGTTTTCTCTTTGGGTGGTTTGCTCCATAGGCGTCTCTACATGTGGCATAAACAATGTCCCCATATGTGGCTAGTTTGTGTTCCAGGGTGCTTTTCCCTATCAGTGCATTGCGTCTTGGACGATTTTTGCATCCAGTTTCTCCCAATCTTCAGTTTCGTTTGCTCGTGGCAGGTTGAGTTTCAGGCGCCTGGCATCGAGGGCCTGTGCAATTCCTCATCCGAACCAACAGCGTGGATGTCCTTGACACTGTGGTTTAAATTCTGGCCTTGGTCTTCCGACGTCTTATCTGCTGATGCAGTGCGCTGCTGCTCATTCAGATGAGTCTTCACACATCCCACCTTTGTTCTGTGGATCTTCATGCCATGGATGGTAGCGAAACGCTTTCTACGGACACATGGAAATTTCATTTGCTCCATGTTCATGGTCTGTTTGGTATTTGCAGTCGTGATTGGTTGAGCACTGATGGATTCATCATTCTCTCCCCTTTTCGGTGAATCCTGGGAGCATCGTTTCCTTTTTTTTTTTAGTAGCCACATGTTGAAGGCAAAGTAGGGAACCAGCCCACAGAGCCCTTTTGTTCTGGTCTTTCCCAGTGTCCTCCGGTCTTTCCCGGACGTCCTCCGGCCTATTCCCGGAAGTCAATGGTTTACCCATGCATCAGTAGAAAGA
>JADBJO010007488.1:52500-62500 GCA_016801955.1 Conus betulinus | reverse complement strand
TCAGCAGGCTTTAAGCTGAATGGGGCTGGGTGTAGGTTTGAGGAGGAAGGAGGACAGACCAAAGTCTGAATGAAATGATGAGGATGGGTATAGCTATGTGGAGAAAACTAGGACAGAGAAATGTCCGAATAGAATAAAGCTGGGCGAAGCTAGGTCAGGAGAGGACAGACCAAAGTCCGAAAGAAATGAGGATGGGTGTAGCTACGTGGAGACAAGGACAGAGAAAAAAAAACAATGTGAGAATAGAATGAGGCTGGGTGTAGCTATGTCGAGAGAACAAGATCGGTGTAATAAGGCTGTAGAATAAGGCTTGGTGTAGCTACTATACGGGTACAATCAGTGCTGTGTGAGGGAGAGACCAGGGGCACAGTGGGGCTGAATGTTGCTGTGCGAGGGAGACCAGGGGCACAGTGGGGCTGAATAGTGCTGTGTTAGGGAGACCAGGGGCACAGTGGGGCTGAATACTGCTGTGCGAGGGAGACCAGGGGGCACACAGTGGGGCTGAATACTGCTGTGCGAGGGAGACCAGGGGCACAATGAGGCTGAATACTGCTGTGTGAGGAGACCAGGGGCACAATGAGGCTGAATGGTGCTGTGTGAGGGAGACCAGGGGCACAATGAGGCTGAATGGTGCTGTGTGAGGGAGACCAGGGGCACAATGAGGCTGAATGTTGCTGTGTGCGAGGGAGACCAGGGGCAGAGTGGGGCTGAATGTTGCTGAATGTTGCTGTGTGAGGGAGACCAGGGGGCACAATGAGGCTGAGTGTTGCTGTGTGAGGGAGACCAGGGGCACAATGAGGCTGAATGGTGCTGTGTGAGGGAGACCAGGGGCACAGTGAGGCTGAACGTTGCTGTGTGTGAGGGAGACCAGGGCACACTGAGGCTGAATGTTGCTGTGCGAGGGAGACCAGGGGCAGAGTGGGGCTGAATGTTGCTGTGTGAGGGAGACCAGGGGCACAATGAGGCTGAGTGTTGCTGTGTGAGGGAGACCAGGGGCACAATGAGGCTGAATGTTACTGTCTCGGGGAGACGAGGATTGACTGGTGTGGCAGCAAAAGGAGGCTGAGTGTGGCTATGTTGAAAAGACAAGGACTGTGCGACCGATGGGCGCAGAATCAGGCTGGGTGTCACTGTGCGGGGGAAAAACGATGAGTCAGTCAGGTGATTTAGAATGAGACAAGAGTACTTGGGGCCTGGGTGGGGTGGAAGACTGCCTCTCTCTCTCTCTCTCTCTCTCTCTCTCTCTCTCTCTCTCTCTCTCTCTCTCTCTCTCTCCAGGCGACGTACCTCAAAGGTCTAAACTATCGTCTCCGTTGGTATTGTAGCTGGTTTAAGTACCATCTGTTTTTTTTTGCCTTGTGGACGTTGGTTAAGCCATGTGTCTAACTAAACAAGTCAGTGGTTTAGCAATATGTCTGTTTAACATATGATTCAGTCACACGATTTTATGAGTTGTTTGACTGTTTAGCTTCGTGCATGTTGAAGCTAACATCTTGCATATTGTCTTGTAAATCTTGTAAATCTGATTTCGCAAATTCACACAGCACAAAGCGTGTCTGATCTCACCATTTCGCACACACACACACACACACACACACACACACACACACACACACACACACACACACGCATACACACACACACACGCACGCACGCACGCACGCACGCACACACACACACACACACACACATGTAATCTGACGTCATGCTTCATACAGTACTACGTACGTTTGTTCTAACAGCTCATACAGTACCAAATATAACTTATTTCGCACACTACCACTTGTACAAGGTAAGGTAGGGTAATGCTGTTTATAGCCCAGCCGACCGCAAAGGCTGTCACCACGTTGAAGTCAACTCATAAATTATTTAAAAGAAACCAAATCTCATTGACACAACCCTTTAAAATATGATTTTTTAAAATCACACCTTTATACATTTCTAGGTCAGATGAAAAATGTCGATCACTTTCAAAAATTCAAACATCACATGAGGCAGGACACCTCTGAACAAAATATTCATGGATGACTTCGATGCGATATGCAGGGTGGGTGATGCTGATGTGCTGAGGCTGATGTGTCTTGATGATGAACAGAGCTGACCGATGAAGCAGATGATGTCTTGGGGAACAATGTGATAAGTGACGTAAGATGTATGGATGGCGTGGAAGAATATTCTGCTTATTGATTAGTTATGTTGATACATGATGCTAACTGATGAGGTTTATTAGTAATATTGCTAAATGAGGTCGGATGAAGTCCATGGGGGTTGTTGATGGTATCTGATTATGTTGTAAGATGATATTGATGTCTGAGTTGACCGATCAGGTTTGCTAGAGATGTTGAAGTGTTACATGATAGATGGTATTGACGACCTGAACCTCTTTTTTGTACGTACCAGTAATGTTCTATGAATACCAGCCGCTGTGGCGAAGTGGTTCGCGTAGCAGACTCCCGGCTGGGAGGTCGTGGGTTCGAATCCCATCTGAGTCATGTGGGTTTTTCTGCCCTGACCAGTTCCTACCCAGAGTTGAGTTTGCTGCGGACTCAGTTGGGAAAGACTGGGACACACAGTCAAGTTTTATCCACTTAATGGATGCGTTTCTGAGAGTGTTGCTCAAATTTCCTGACCGACACTGCAGGTGCCTGTATCTTTCGGACCTGGTTGACGCTGGGATATATTATGAAAGGAAGCGTTGAGTATAGCCCTATCATGTAGTCTCAGACCGAAATGGAAATCCGTAGCATCATCTTAATCATCCTCATATTCATCGATCAGCATAAAAAAAAAGTCTCAACTTCTGTGGCCGTTCATGCCCTGCTCTCATGGTGACCTCAATTTCGATGTCTTCTCCACATATGTGGGCTTGGTTTGGTTCCATCGGGGTCACCGGTATCGGCGAGTCCATGGGGGCTGTGGTTGGAAGGACGTGGTGGCGCCCTCCAGAGGGAGAGCACACTCACGCCGGCTCCGCGACTAAGCAATTATTATCGTCAGTAGGAGGCTTAGTAGGTGGTGTCCTGTGTATGTTAGGTCAGAACAGGCGCTACTGAACACCACCTAAGTGACTCGGCAGCAGTGCAGTGTTTCCTCCGGTGGGTTGCCTCTTGAAAACTTGACATTGACTGCTCCCTGTGGATTGCCGGTGCTGGGCGGGGGCCGACCAGGCTGTGGCCGTGGACGGGGTGTCGGAATGAGCGGCGTGGGTGCACTGCCTCTGAGGTGGCACAGAGGTCGGGACAGAAAAAAAAAGAGTAATGTTCTATGAAAGAGTTAGTCACAAATTGATATCGTGGACAGGTGCAGGTTTATACGTACACGCACGTACGCTGCCACCCCCTCCTCCCCCGCGCGCTCTCCCCCCCCCCCCCCCCCCATCCCACCTCCCCGTCCAATTTTCTTGATGAGCATGGAAGGTATTCAGGAGAAATTTCTCCTATGTTCTGCTCGTCTCGTCTGTCTGTGTAAAAGGTTGCACTGTAGAAGCCACTTCAACTTTTTCTTCATCGTGCATTGGTGGACGATTGTTCTTGTTTCTTTGTAAGAAGTTGTTACTGCCATCAGTGTGGTGGTTACAATATTTGGTAATTTTCTCAATAAGTATACGTCTACAATGTTGAAAGGCAAAGCCGATGGGTGCTGTGCAAAGAAATGGATCACTTAGACGGGGGACACAAATGGCCTATGTTGATAGAAGTTAATAGTTATATTTGCTCGTTATGCTTTTCTTTGAAAAGTTGTTACTGGTAATCTGTGCTTTTTTTTTTTTAAAACTTCTGTTTTGTATTGGTTTGATACGCGCCATGTTGATAAGTTATGCAGAATGGTATTAAGAGGTTTGGATGATGGGTGTTGTCTAGATGTGATTTTTTTTGGGGAATGAAGGTGTAGTCATGATGTTATCGTTGTGTTAATAACCTTTGAAAGGCTGTGACATCATACTTTTTAGACATAACCTTATTTACCAGGAGACTGCCCCTCTGGTCCTATTTCTCTCTTTTTTTTTCCCTTTTTTTTTCTTCTTTTTTTTTATTTATTATTTTTTTAACACCCCTTTTTCTCGTCATTTTTCGCGTGCCTTCATTCCCTCCCTCCCTCCCTCCCCCTCCCTACTGAAACATTTATCAAACCCGTCTTACTGTTATTAAAAATGCACATGGTGCATGATCCCACTTACCCCCCCCCCCCCCCCCCACACACACACACACACACACCTCATCCCCCGCCCCCTCCCCATCACGCTCTGCACGTTACAAAAGTGAGTCTCCCCAAATCGACCTGTCTTTGAAGACAGTCAGTTGAATTGTGTTCACAGTACATTGAACTTGAGGCACACATACGCGCGCGTGAGCACGTTTCCACACCCCATCCACACCGGATCATCCCTTTCCTATCTCGTTAGTGAGGGTGCGTGCGTGCGTGCGTGCGTGCTTGCGTTAGTGTGTGTGTGTGTGTGTGTGTGTGCGTGTGTGTTTGGTCATTTCGCTTAATTATTATGCTTACAAAATGGAAAGCACACGTTTCGCTTTTTTCGAAAGCCAGGCTTGTCTTTGTTTCATTTTGCTTTTATCTATTATGTTCCATTGCCTTTATAGGTATATTACGTCCTTCTCTTTTTCTTCTTCTTCTTCTTCTTCTTTGTCTCCCTCCTCCTCCTCCTCCTTCTTCTTCTTCTTCTTCTTCTGCCACTCCCCTGCATTGGTGAAGCAAATGGTGATTCTTATTTGGCTTCAGATTGTACGTGTTTATAGTCTGGTAGATTTTTTTAAAAACTGCATTTGTGTATATATTTGTGTATGTGCATTTTGTTTTTTCTTAATTGTTGTTGCGTCGAAGATTGTATGTTGCACGACTGAAAACAAATGGCCACTTTTATGGCTGAGGAGAAAAAACATAGAAAAGTAAGGATATCTCAAGAGGAATGGACTCTATAGCGATATCATCTTTGAATTGCCAAGGTCTCAGGCGAATCCCCAAAGGTAAGAATGTGTTTCAATGTTTAATACAAAAACAATACTCTATTATTTTCTACAAGACACTCATTTCGGAAGTAAATTAAAACGCCAGATAAGAAATGAATGGGGTTATGAATGTGTGTTTGCTTTCAACACCTCTAGGTCAAGAGGTGTTGCAATACTCTTTAATAATAACTTTGAATTAAAAAAAAAAAAAACACAATTAAAAAGGGAAGTATTGAAAATGCTCATGGCGATTATATGATAGTAACTATTAATACAATGGGTAAAGATTTCGTATTAGCGAATTATTATTATTATTATTATTATTATTATTATTATTATTATTATTCCCCCTCTCTGGGGGAATACTATTGTTATTGTAAAAAAAGATGTTTTTCTTTTTCTTCTTTTTTTCTTTTTCTTACCGTTTTTTTCATCCAGTCGTGTTGAAATTTTCAGGAAAGTTGCATGGCATTGTGGGCATGTGCAAATGGCAATTTTTAAATGAATTGACCATTTTTTGGCCGAAGCGGGAGACCATATCCAATGGGGAGAAAGCTCACTGACATATAACTCCTGGTCAGATACCGATATATATATATATATATATATATATATATATATATATATATAGATATATAGAATTATAAACAAAGCTTGCTCTTATGTCTCAGATTGTAGAAATACGGGGTGATAAGCCTTCATATCTGCAGTGGTAGATGATTCTGCCTAACTGACAGTATGTGCTTGAGTGGGGGAGTGGGGAATACTAAATGCTTCTCAAAATGAACCTTCAGCAAGCTTATAGTCTCCTAAGCAGGAGACCATCTCCAATGGGGAGGAAGCTCACTAACATATAACTCCTGGTCAGATACCGATATTTCGAAACCTGATTGTTTCTCCTCAGTGACCGCGGAAAGTGGTAATTTGACTCCTCTGCCTTTTCGATTTTAGGAGAATGCTATACCAGAAAAGGCCGGTGTGCAATACCGTAGCATGTTTGTTGAGTTTTCAAAAAACCAGCCAAAGGTGCCACCTAAGAAGCAAAAGAAAATCATGAACGAGCAAAACAATGCTATACATATATCACTGACTATATATATCAAAGCAGAATACACAGTATGATGACTTATCACACATTCCACACCTTTCTGATTCAAATTACATCTCGCATCTCGCAAGCAAACACACACACACACACACACACACACACACACACACACACACACACACACACACACACGTGCAACTGAACTCACAGAAAAGACGAGGAGGACAGCCAAGGGCATTCCAATGGAAGCTTTATTTGTCATTATGAGAGCATGCCACATGATTGAGTCGTTTTCCACAGTAACAGTGTTTCAGGCAACGCATGCTGTATCCGAAACATGTATGCACCATACTTTGAACAATAGTCAGCGGTCGCTAGAGACAAATGCAGGTTATGAAAAGTATACTATGGAATTTCGTTGCACAAAGATCATTTACAAATAGTAGTAGTAAGCGCATGTGCCATAACTGTTTGAAATGGCATGACGTCAGAATGTTAAAGTTTATTTCTTTCTTTGGGAAAAAAAAAATAAACAACCAAACAAATAGAATAGATAAACAAATAAGTAAATGAATAGATAAACAAATGAATAAGTAAATACATACAAATTACATAAACGAAATAAATAAATAAATGAATAAATAAATAACAAGTATTAAGATTTCTGTGTCACTATCAAGTGGTGAAGAGTATCCATTTATCATCTGTTTTGATACTTTACCTGACCTACGACTGAATGTTAGAAAGAATATCTTTTTCAAGTTCAGGTCTTTAACACACTCTCTCTCAAACAAAAATAATATTTCAAGTTCAGTTCTTTAAGAGATGAATATTTGAAGTCTACCTTCTTTAAGAACAGGAGTCATCAGGTAACCTGATCCAACATTAACACGTTGTCACGTTTACATCTTTAAACAAGTGAGTTTCGTTGGGATAATCCTTTAACAATAATCATCCTTACATCTGATTCTCTAACCATATCTTTTTGCTACGTTTAAAAACTGTTTAGCACATCCAAACTGTTATGTGCCAGACTTTTTTTTTTTAATTATAGACATCGTTGCTATCTATTTGGCATACAATTTTCAGTGCAAAATGAAATCATCATCGCGTAGTACCTGGGGTTATTTATCATATGAAGAAACACAGAAACATGCAGGATTGTAATGGCCGTTGACATTGTTACAAGGATTATTTTTACCAGCTTGAAGAAACAAAGAAACATGCAACATGAAATGATTTTTGACATTTTCTGAGGATTATTCATCAACTTAAGAAGCAGACAAACGCATAGTATCACTGACTATTGGCATTGTTCTAAGCGTTATTCGTCCACTTAAAGAAACAAACATACAGTAGCAGTAACCATTGAAACCGTACGAAGAATTATTTGTCCACTTGAAGAAGCAAAAGTAAACGTGCAGTATCACTGACTGTTGATCATGTTCTGAGGATTGTTCATCGGCTTGAAGAAGCAAAGTAACAAGCAGCAGCAGTGGCTCTGCCCTTCATCTCAACCAGTGGAACAGGAAGTGGGTGAAACGTTGCTCACTTCAAGACAATACCCTCAGCACGCGCCGGTAGTCAGCAACAGAAACAGTGACGTAGGCCTTGTGACATGACGGACGGAGGGGGGGGGGGGGGGGGGGGGGGGGGGGGGGGGGGTAAGGGATCTGAAAGGGGTGGACAGTTTTAGATATAAGAAGGGGCGGGCAGTTTCATAGATCAGGAAGGGGTGGACAGTTTCAGGGATCAGAGAGAAGTGGACAGTTTCAGGGATCAGGAAGAAGCGGACAGTTTCAGGGATCAGGAAGAAGTGGACAGTTTCTGGGATCAGGAAGAAGTGGACAGTTTCAGGGATCAGGAAGAGGCGGACAGTTTCTGGGATCAGGAAGAAGTGGACAGTTTTCAGGGATCAGGAAGAGGCGGACAGTTTCAGGGATCAGGAAGAGGCGGACAGTTTCTGGGATCAGGAAGAAGTGACAGTTTCAGGGATCGGGCAAGAGTAGATCACGTTGTGAGTCAGAAAGGGCGGACAATGCCAAAACGTAGAAAGAGAAAGGAAAATGCTAGGGCCTCGAAGAACAGGAACGGGGGGGGGGAGGGGGTGGGGTGGGGGGGGGGTGGGGTATCTCACTGATCAATGACGTCAGAGTCAAGCAGTAGAGGACGATTTCAGGGGGTCAGGAAGTGGAATTCTGTTGCTGAGTCAGCGAGGACAGTTTAATTTCAGCGGGTCTCAAAGAAAGATCAGCCCTTAGGGCCAGAGGAGTGGACCACTTGTGCGATTCAGGAAAGGACGCTCAACTCCAGGCTAAAACAGTGGGTAAGAATAAAGGTCAGGAAGAGGTGGAGAAGGTCAGGGGGGTCAGGAACGTGTTGCCACTTGCAGGTGTCAAGAAGTGTGTGTGTGTGTGTGTGTGTGTGTGTTGGGGGGGGGGGGGGGGGGGGGGTAAGGTAATGTAGGGCCTGGAGGGAGAGGACAGTTTCAGGGCTTATGAAGGAGAGGACAATAACAGGGCTTAGGATGCGGAGGAGAATTTCAGGGCTTTTGAAGGAGAGGACGGTTTCAGGGCTTACAAAGAAGAGGACAATTTCAGGGTTTACATAGGAGAGGACAATTTCAGAGCTTACAAAGGAGAGGGCAATTTCAGGATTTAAGAAGAAGAAGGCAATTTCAGGGCTTGGAAGGAAAGGACAATTTTAGGGCTTACGAAGGAGAGGACAATTTCAAGGCAGAGGGCAATTTCAGGGCTTCAATGGAGAGGGCATGTTCAGGGATTATGGAGTAGAGGACAATTTCAGGAGAGGACAATTTCAGAGGGAAAGGACGCTTTTAGAAGGAGAGGACAATTGCAGGGTTTATGGAGTAGAGAGGAAAATTTCAGGGCGTACGTGGGATAGGACAATTTCAGAAGGAGAGGGCAATTTCAGAAGGAGAGGGCAATTTCAGGGCTCACGAAGGAGAGGACAATTTCAGGGCTTACGGAGAGGACGATTTCAGCAGGAAAGGACAATTTCAGGGTTTACGGAGAAGAGGACAATTCCAGGGCTTATGAACGAGAAAGCAATGTCAGGCCATATGTCTGTCTGTTCCTGTCCAAGGTGCCGACCAAATGTTTGCAGCCGTCCATTAACGATACTGCACAGCAAAGAGAAATGTCTGGCATTTCTTCGCTTTGTCAGTCGGTGTATCTGTCAGTCAGTCAAGGAGCCAGAAAGCCCTGAAAATTCTCCAATAACAAGAAAGAAAACTAGATTAAACACACACACACACACGCACGCACGCACGCACGCACGCACGCACGCACGCACACACACACACACACACAGACACACATACGCGCGCACGCCTCTCAAAAGAACAGTACAAGACGCCACAAAAGCACCCCGATACTACGGCATCGTCACCACGTGTGTTATCATCGTCATCAACTACACGCAAGCAGCGACAACAATCAGTGGGAAAACTGCGACAACCACATCTGGTGAGTCCCCGTGTCGTCACCACCACGACTCCAGAGGCATCACCGACCCCCAGAACAGCGTACAAAGAAGTGTCAATGATGAGCGGGCGAAGCAACAAGCATGACTACGACCATTGTAACCCCAAAGCACAATGGGACACGACAGCAGTCGTTTGTCATTTAAAACGGTGAAAACATTTGACAACAACAACAACAATGTCAATAACGATGATGACTTAAACAGCTACAACAAAGGACAAGAACAATGATAACTAAATAGTTGTAGCAATAACAATAAGAAAAAAATCATAGCACTCATAGCAATCACCACCGCCACAGTCATCAATTAGTAAAACCAATGACAACTACAGTCAGAAGTGAAATACAATGACAATCGTGACTAAAGAGTAGCCAAATGACATCATCACCACCATACTAAATAATCAGTAATACAAGTGACAACTACAGTGAGTACAATCATAGTAATGACAAGCTAACTTAAAGATTGATAATAATGGCAACCC